>JAHBCN010001506.1:0-115512 GCA_019359885.1 Listronotus oregonensis
TTTTTTTTTGATCATTTTCTCAAATTTTGTTTTTGTTTTGAATAAACATTGCCTTGTAAGTTTTCTTTGTATTTTTTCCCATTTGCCTGTAATTAAGCCTTTTTTATAAATACAAATTTTTCCATTGTATTTAGAGGAAAATGTTGAAATATAAACAAAGACGTAAAAAACAAACATTATTGGGATTGTTTTGCATCACTTTTAAAAACTTGTTTAAGGATTTAAAAAAGATCTGTTTTTTTTTTTTTTTGGGGTATTAAAAAATTGTTTTAAAATTTGTTTCATTATTTTTTATTTTCAAAGTTTTTAAATTTAAAACGTTTTTTCTTTTTTTTTTTAACACCCTGTAACTTATAAGCAAATATTTGTAAAAAAAATGCTTAAAATTTTTTAAAAATTTATAAGAAATTCACTATTAAATTTATTTCCTTCATTATCCAATTTATTTTCATTATACATTTTGTTTAAAATAATTTTATAATAAAATATTGAACAATGAATTTTATTTTTTTTAAAGTTTAGACAAACTTTAGGCAACTAGGTATTAATGTTTAATATAGTGTAAACAGACTTAATAAACAAATATGCAATCGCGAAGAACTAGAGATGCTAATTATCTAAATCAACAATTTTGGCCTCAAATAGTTTGATGAACCAAAAGTAAATAGAAACATTTTAAAAATAATAAACGGTGACCTTTTAGGTAATAAGGTAATCATTTTTATTTGTTAATTTACTAAAGTTTTGTAACTAACACTATAGAAATAAAATCATTCCCAATGACACACAATCTAAATGTTTGTTTAGTTTACTGAACAAGTAAATTTAAAAATAACTGCAAAAAATTTTGGTTTAAATTTGTGAATCGTTTTAAAATTTAAATTTTAAAAAAAAAACAAGGTTTAAATTTTAACAAAAAATTTTAAGGTTGTAAAAATTTAAAAAAAACCCGGGGTTTTTAAATTTTAAACCAATTTAAAATTTAAATTTAAAAAAATTTCATGAAAAATGTGTCTGTCCATAATAAAAAATTAAATTTGGATATAAGAAAAAAAAAAAGGGAAAAAAGGGAAACCCCGGTTAATAAAATAAATTAAATTAATTTTGCTTTTTTTTTTATTAGTTTATTAGAGACCTAAACCTTTGTAAACTGTTCAAAAAAAAAAAATTTTCCCCTAAACTTTTTTAATAGAAACCCCAATAGGGACCTGTTTTTATTTCTTTCATGTAGAAAAGAAACAATATATAATATTAATTTTATAAATCAATTTAAATTTAAAAAATTATATAGAAAGTAAATTTCAAAAATTGTTAAATTTACATTTTTTAAAAAATTTTAAGGGAAACCGCAAAAAACGTTAATTTAATAATGAAACGTTTTTACATGTTGAAAACATTTGTGAGTTACCCGGTGTTTTCCAATACAAAAGCATTTTAAATACAAAATTATAACAATAATAAAAAGTGTTGTTTTGCTAAAACAAAAAATGCCTTTTCGAGATATTTAAAAACATAAAGCGTATAGTTAGGGACATAGGGGACCCAATTGGAAGGCCACCACGTGGTTTCCGTTGCAGCCTTGTGTTATAAATTTTAACAGATTGGAAGTGTAACAAGAATGCACCAACGTGGCACTACAGCAAACAGTGGTTTAAATAACATGCCTGACTGAACAAAACGCATCCATTAAATAAAAACAAAAGGTAAATAAGTATATATGACAACAAGACGTGTTAAATAACATAGAAATGAAAGATAGATATTATACAGAGTGTTAATTAAGTATGTACCATATATTTAACAGACGATTTTTTAAGGAATTTTAAAATAAAAGTTTAATTAGGGTCTATAATTTGACCCCAAAAAAGTTAGTAGATCCCTAATAATATAAAAAAATATTTTTTTCGTAATTTAAAGTTATTTTATTTTAAAATCAATTATTTTTTTAATTATATTTTTACTAAACGTTTTGTCCGACGTAGGCAATTTAGATGATGGCAAGGCTCGTCAGCTGGCTATTATAAGAGGTAAAATGGTTAATTGGCTAATTAAAATTGTAATATACCTATGAAGTTTTTAGTGTGACTTTTAGGCAAATACCAAAAATATAATTTACATTACAGTTATTTTCATGCAAAGCCACAATGGGTTCTAAATGAAAACTTAAAAGACATGAAAGAATCAAATACAATTTAGTTTATTCCATTGAGGTCACAGTGATAAAGAACAGAATTTAAGATATGATTAACACATAAATAATTATCTTTAAGCATATGAATAAGTTGATACTTTGTAATGCTTATAATTTAATCTGCGTTATATAAGAGTTTGTTTTTGCAGTTTAGGGTCTTAAACGGTTACTTTTTAATTGGCACTAAAGATAAAAATGTTTATTAAATGTTTTGTTTTACCTACGTTTAGAAATATCAATCGTATACTTCAATAAAATATCAGGTCATTTATACGACCTATATTCCATTACCCCCAACCAAACATTAATTATTCTTCCGTCAACCTCGTAACCTAAAACACGCAAAGGTTGCAACATAAAATATCGATATAACAATTCTATTTAAAAAATAATACATTCATTTTGAGTTGTATACTAAAGGGACCTAGTTTTATTTGTATAGATTTAACGTGGACAACGATTTATATTTTTTTTTAGTGCCTTTTGCAATTTGCTATGTAATTATTAAATTTCCTCACACATTTTTATATTAAAACATAGATAAATCAAAGCAAGGGATTAGCCAGGTACAGTCAGGGGGGGCAGTAAACATAAATAAACATACTGAGTGTTTCCTAAGTATTCTATAATATTTAAGAGGGTAATTCCTCAAGTGCTTTTATAAAAAAACTTAATATTAATATAGGTCGAAAAATGTCTGTTTTATGGTATTTTTTTTCAATTTTTTGTAATTACCGGACAATTACATTATTTTCATTATCTCAAAGTTTAATCGCTTACAGTATTTATTAGTTTAAACATTTTTGTAGCAATTGTTTATTTGGTTTATGTCATGTTACTAATTATACTTAAAAGAATTTATGTGTACATTCTGAAATACAATTATTTTTTAAACTTGTTTTATTAAATACCTTTTTTTTCTCTCAAAATTAAGCTGCAACTAAAAATGAGACATCCTTAGCAGGTATTATATAGGAATTACAACCAATCGTAAGATTAACAAATTTAAAAATATCAGCGGCGTGCTTGTATTTAAAAAATATTATTAAATTAGTATTTACACGCACGCCTTTAGTGGAAAGATTATATTTTTATTTACATTTAAACATGCTCTCTAATTAACACTGTAAATATTTTAAAATTAAGAAAATGGAAATATACAGATTTTCTGATAAATATATATAATAAATCTGAAAAAAAAATTAAACTGTATTTTGGAAAGGAGACATTTTTTCACATATATGAACTTTTTAAAAGAAAACTCTTAAAGAATCACACATGAACATTTTAGGTGACTTTGGAAGCATCCTGTTTAATTTCTTATATTTCTGTATTATATCAGTTCTATATTCTAAATCGTTTATCACACTGAACACTCTTTTTTGAAGGCCTAAGATTTTGTGTATGGGAAGAAGATTTTTTCATGTTAGTAAAGTATAGCACCAGGGGCAAAAGAAGACAATGGTTACTAATAAGTAACGTTTTATCTATTAATGGACTAATAGCAAAATGCTTTTGCCAGGCCTATTAGATGGGATTTTAATATAAGGTTATTGTAACATAATTAACAATTCTCACACGATATACAAATTTAAGATATGTTCTATATTGTTGTGACAGGTTCATTTATTGAAACGTACATGTTGGGTATACGCCAAAAGAATTTTATACAATGGAAACGCTTCGGTACTAGTCCTGGGGTATAGAGACTAGGAATGCTCAGTCTTATTCACCTTTTTGAACTTGCCGATCGTCTAAAAAGACAAAACCAAAAAAAAAATACTTATATACGTTTTGGTGGCAAGTCTACCACCGTTATGAAGATAAACTAAACTAAAAATTAAAGAAATTTTGAGAATTTTTTTACAGTTTATAATGTTTTGCAATACGTTTCTGAACCGAAGCCGTCCCATTCTATAAAGATTTCTTTGGCGTTTCTTCTTCTTCCCTGGGAGCCGTCTTCATTCACTACCGGAGGCAGCGCAGCCTCTTGGGCTTTTTGTGCCTAATCTCCCATTATCTTTTATATCAATCCTTCCACCAGTCTTGTTCCTTCTACAAGTCTGTATGATTCCGAGACTAGTTGGTTAATATATTCCTGTGTGCTCATTTTCGGTTGCCCAAATAATGCCTGTCTTTTGTGATTTATTGCTTCCCAATCGCACAGGATATGGTAGGCTGTTTCTTCCCCCTCGTCGCACATTCTGCAACATGGGTCCCCATTGTATGAGCCTATCTTGTGTAGGTGTCCTCTTAGGTTATCATGCCCTGTTAGCAACCCTACTGTTATGCGAAATCTTTTCCTACTCTGTCTGAGTGGTTCTTCCTTCGTTCTTTTGGATGGGCCTCTTATGAAACTTTTTTCATGTCTAATTCTACTAAGGTTTTCCCAGTATTCCTCGTGTTTGTTTTGGATCCATTCCCTGGTTTGCCCTCGTGCTGTGGTTTTGTTCACTCCAAGGGCAGGTTCTGGCCCAAAGTATGGTGTGGATGATCCCTGTCTCGCTAGCTCATCCGCTTTTTCGTTGCCTTCTATCCCCGTATGTCCTGGTACCCACAAGAGAGTTACTCTGTTGGGTTCTCCCAGGAATTTCAGTTCTTTTTGGCATTCCCACGTCAGGTTAGACGTTACCTTGGGGCTTACTAGTGCCCCCAGTGACGCTTGGCTGTCTGTTATTATGAGGATCCGCTTGTTTTTATAAGCCCTCCGTTCTTTTGCACAGTGCAGTAAAGCATATATTTCCGTTTGAAATATAGAGCTGTGTGTTCCTAGTGGAATGGAGAATTGTGAATTTCTCATTTCTTTGGCGTTTACCCAACTAGCAGGAACACCAACAAAAAGAACCAATTCAAAGTCTTACGTAAAATTAACAGAATAATTTGGGGGTGATTAAACATTTTTCAGATAAGGCAATGTTCAGAACTAGTAGGTAGGAAATAAGATTTTATGCATATTTTATCAACAGTGAGTTTAAGCTTTAGAATTTTTTAAATAAAATTTAAGGATTCTTTTTATGTGCCTTTATCATTGTCGCTAAATTAATTTACTTTTTTGCAGTTATCCGAATTGCTATATCATTTATTATTAATATTTCATTTAAAACAAGGATTGTCTGTGATATGAAAAACACACACAATATTTGCAGGTGATCTTTTTTTAATACATTTAGCACAAAATAATATTTTAATAACAATTAGCTAATTTAAAAAATCCACATTTAAGAGTTTTAAAGTAGATTATCATTAAACCTTATTATTTTTAAGTAATTTTCTGAATGATTTTTAGTGTTGTTTATGTGTTCAATTTTAATTCACTAAAGCAATATACAATTATACCCAATTTTAACCTAAAAAAAAATCAAAATCAAACAAAAATAAAGCTCTTGTCAACCTGGGCTGAATTTAGTCTTGAGGTCGTTAGCTTAATGGACAATATAAACGTAACATAAAGGCCATTGTCCGCCCGATTTTTCGGTTCATTTCTCCATTTATTAGAGACGAGCCACAGGGGCGCCTAATTGTAGGCCTGTTTTTACCAAATTAACTCGGATCACTCGGTGTCATTTAATAACACTATCTATCTATTTATTTTAAAAGAGTAGCTTTTTTCCAACTAATTATCCGAATTTTTAAATAACCTAGAAAAGGTAACGATTAATACACATTTTTGTTTGACAATTCCCTATATTACTTTCAGTATTTTTTTAACGAATCAAGGTATGGGGTCACCATAAAGTAAGGGGTATAGCTTTTAAGTCTTATATAATTTTAAAAAATTAGGCTAGTAGCAAAAAGTAAATTTAATCTAGTTGCCCCAATAATTGGATTTTACTGTATCTATGGGAAACAAAACAGTTGTCGTGTTAACTGCTGTCAACAGTTGTTAGACGTAATCGTCGCAACTTATAGAATTATTATCAAAGTAAACCGCACGTAAACGTAAATTCAAACAATTTAAACTTTAATAATATGTATCTACAAACAAGAATTGGTTTGGTACAATGTTGCGGTAGAAGTTACACCGCTGGATAACAAAGATTCCGTACGAAAAGGGGTTTGAGAGCAGGGCCTTGTCAAATGAAAGCGTATAGTAATTTGATTAGCAAATGTGAAAGAACAGGGGCTGTAACTGACTTACCGAGATCAGGAAGACCAAGAATTAGCGATGTTTAAGTTGCAGAAGTTCTTCAGAAAAATCAAAACATAAACAACACTTATCCGCTAGCAACCAGTAGTGTGAATTCGATATCTAAACGACTGCAAATGCCATACATCACGGTTTGAAAATACGCGGAAAATTTACGCAAAATTCTAAAAATGTATCCATATAAACTGAAACTGCTGTTTGAATTAAAAGATGCCGATTTTCCTATCAGGTATGATTTTTATTTACGAATATTAACTCAGATGGAAATTGAACCTGAATGGCTATCCCGTATTTTATGGACAGATGAGGTCCATTTCTCTTTAAATGGTGGAGTTAACCATATTTTACGCAAAACTGTATAATGTGGTTAACAGATAATCCACATGAAATCGTTCAGGTCTTCATGACAAGAAAGTCACCGTTTGGTGCGGTTTCATAGCTAATTTTATCATTGGTCCATACTTCTTTGAGGAGATACAGAATGGAGAGGCCGTATCTGTAACTGTTACTGGCGAATGATACCTGCAGATGTTACTAAACTATGCCACTCCACGTATACAAAACGAGCACCAAGGAATTAACAATATGATTTTTATGCAGGACGGAGCACCACCGCATATTTACCGACCAGTTAAAGAATTGTTAACTGCTGTTTTTCAAGGTCGTGTTATAAGCAGACATTTTGTAAATTCATGGCCTCCGATCTTAACCCAGCGGATTACTGGCTGTGGGGCTATTAAAAACAATTAGTGTTTAGAACACAATCAACAAAGCTGAAGGAATTAAAACACTCTATTAGAAAGCAAATTTCTGCAATTCAACCAGAAAAGCTAAATAACGCTGTGTACAATTTTGAGGAACTATCGGTAATCGTACATCAGCAAAATGGACGACATATCGAATATTTTCGTTAACCACTGTTGGACATATGAAATCCGATTATTTAAGTAATCGATTTTCTTTTACACTTTGTTGTTAACTTAGTTTTAAAAAGTACAGAGTCTTTAATTATATTTACGTGGCTTCTGGGGCCTCTATTTTTGCAGACAGAAAAAAATTTTTTATATAAAAATTGTAGGATTTTTTCCATATTATCTTTTAAAATTATCAGTAAAAAAATATCGCAATAAAAAAATGGAAAAATATAGGCAATTTCAACTTTTTTAAATAAAACACCTTGTATATAATGCGCTACAACGAGAGATTTTTTTTTCTGATTTCAAATTTTAAGATATTTTAGGTTAAATTATTAATAAATTACAAAAAAGTTTCATATTAGTATCAAGAAAGCCATGGAAACAATAAAATTGTTATGTTGCTGAATTTGGTGAGGGTTTTCTCTGGACCAATAATGTATATTTTTGTGATTAAACATTCCTGCTAGAGTGAAGACTTGTTGGTGAATAGAATTTTATTTAAAAACTTTGGATCCTGCTGCATAAACCTAGCTATTTTCAGTGCATACTTAGGTCGGTCCTGCATGTTTTGTTCAGGAAGATTCTGAACGGACATAAATTTATAGGGATAAAATTTGTAAAATTTTAAGGTTAAATAAATTTTATAATCTGTTTTATTAAGTTTAAATGCCGCAACCGAGATTGATATTTCAAGATTTTCTAAAATTATTAAAAGTAGTTTGTGTTAGTCCAATAGAAAAAGTATAATAATTATCCTGAAAAAACGAGGATATCTAAAACTTTGTTTTCATTTCGTGCTGCAATTCTTTTCTTCATTTTTAAGCTTTTTCGTTCAATAAACTTTCTTACTGTGTATTTAATAGTATCTGTAGATGGTACCCGTTGTTAAGGATATAATAAGAATAAGTAATATCCCCTTTGCACTGTCGTCACAATATTATTGTGACAATAAAAAAGACGCACAATAGCGATTTTTTGTTCTTCTGAATAGCCCATCGAGAAAAAAAGCAATACAAACTACTTTTAATAGTTAAAATGATAAACTTTAACTTTTTAAATATCCATACGTCAAATTTATTAAAACAATTTTATTGTTTTCATAGCTTTCTTGCTTTTTTTTTCACTTTATTTATATTTTAAGCTTTAATATCTCAAAAATGTATATCATCAATGTATATATATTTGAAATCAGAAAAAAATATCTTTTATTGTAGCGCATAATATACAGGGTGTTCCATTTAAAAAAGTTGAAGTTGCCTATATTTTTCCATTTTTTTATTGCGATATTTTTTTATTGATAATTTCAAAAGATAACTTGGAAAAAACCTACAACTTTTATATAAAACATTTTTTTTCTGTCCACAAAAATAAAGGCTCCAGAAGCCACGTAAATATAATCAAAGACCCTGTACATAATAATCTGAAATATATTCCTTACGTTATGATAACCTTGTATATTGTTAATGAACTTAATAATTTAAACGCAATAGTTGGAAAAAAGTTTTGTGCTTAAAATATTAAAGTAAGTCATAAAAAAGCGATTAACCTTATAAACTTGTAAACGCCAATAATATAGTATCAGCTAATTTATTAAAAACGCAAACGTTAATTCCTATTTAATCAGATTTTACTTAATTGAAGGAATCATCATTTTATTTAAGAGGTCCACTTAAATCATTAGGGCGTGCATGTATACTTCTAGTTAAAGTAAGCTACCGTTTTGGGACCTTTAATTTAGCTATAAATAAATGTGGCGGAACTAAATTGTAGACGGCTGTGCTTATGCCACCCGTCATTAGTGTCATTTTTTGAAGAAAACAAATGATTTCCTTTTACCTGATTGGACGAAATGATGCGAAGGAACAGCAAGGTAATGCAATATGTTTTGTTACTTGTGTATTTTAGTTAAATCTGTGTTTTATTAGGAATTATTATTATTAATTAAAAATTGGTTGTATATAGATATTATTTTCTGACATTACAATTATGACATTGGATCGATTTTTTTGTTTATATTCTAATGCATTAACTAATTTTAAAAGAGGTTCGTCTGTTTAAAAGTTTTTTTTTTGTAAATTTGGTAGCTGCATTCTAATAATATGACATTTTTTCTATTTTTTATTTCACAAAAAAGGTTGTTGGGGTTTGTACTTATAAAACATAACAGAACCTAAAGATGTGCAAAGTAAATGCTAAAATTGGTTTAGTTGGGAGTTTGCGTTTTCTGGGGTAGGTTAACAAATTTGTTGTCTTGTTCCTTCAAAGTCAGTTTTTGAATAATATTTAAACTATATTTAATTATCCCCAAAATATGAGCTTACCCTTTTTTATATAAGAGTGTGTGATTTAATCGAACACCAAATTAATCACTTTTTAGTTATCATATAACTTGGTATGTTCTACAAAATGATAAATATATCGCTAACTTGTTAAAGCCAAATTATTTAAAAATAATTATCTATATGTTACCCAAAAATGCAACAAACGACCAAACAATAAAATTACATTTACAGAACTAACGAGAACTAATTAGAACTCACCAAACTAATCCAATGAAATTATGTTTTTATTTTGGTGATAGAAATATAATTCATTCGGTGACAGATCTACTATTTGGGTACACAGCATGAAAGCAATTTCTTGTGCATAATTTATGATAATTATTTATTTATTTAAAATACAAACTGGTTTAAAATTGAGTACATAAATTTAAAAATAGCGATTAAAAAATGGCTCTTAATGATTTAAAACTTAAAAAAATCCTACAAACAAAAAATGGTCATAGATTTAAAATATTTTTTTATAATTGGCAATAATAACACAGGCACACAAAAAAAGTTCTGGACCAGATATGAGAAGTACCTTCCGGTATGTTTTTCGGTGCGCTAAAAACGAATCCGAAGTCAGAATTTACCCATCACCCATTAGATTTTGCCCCAGCAACCCCCCGAAGGATCCAAGTTTTATTCATTTGCAAAATATATAACAAATATCTGACAATATGTTTTTTAATGTTGTAATAACGAATATAAAGTTAGAGTTTACCCATAACCCTTGAATTTAACCGTAGCAACCCCCAGCAACCCCTAGCATCACCCAGAAACCACCCTAAGGGCAAAAATTTTATTTTATTAGAAGAATTAAAATAAATATCTGACAATAGGTTTTTAATGTGCGAAAAATGAACATAAAGTCGGAATTTACCCATCACCCTTACATTTTGCTTCAGCAATCCCCAGCAACTTCCCTCCTTAATGGGTAGAACTTTATTCACTTAGAATGAATAAATATCGGACAATACGTTGTTTGGTGTACGTTAGATATTTATTTTAATTCTTCAAATAAAGTAAAATTTTAGCCCTTTGGATGGTTGCTGGGTGATGCTGGGGGTTGCTAGGGTTAAATTCAAGGGTTATGGGTAAATTCCAACTTTATATTTGTTTTTAGTACGCCAAAAAACGTTTTGTCAGATATTTATTATATCTTTTCCAAATGAATAAAATTAAAACCCTTTGGGATGGAGGAGTGCTGATGGGTTTTGGGGCAAAATGTAAGGGTGATGGGTAAAATCTAACTTCAATTCGTTTTTATCACGCCAAAAACGTATTCTCAGATATTTATTATATCTTTTCCAAATGAATAAAATTTTAACCCTTTGGGATGGAGGAGTGCCGGTGGGTTTCTGGGGCAAAATGTAAGGGTGATGGATACATTCTGATTTTATATTCGATTTTAGCACGCCAAAAAACGTATTGTCAGATATTTATTATATCTTTTCCAATTGAATAAAATTTTAACCCTTTGGGATGGGGGATGCTGGGGGGTTTCTGGGGCAAAATGTAAGGGTGATGGGTAAATTCTGACTTTATGTTCATTTTTAGCACATCAAATAACGTATTGTCAGATATTTATTTTAATTCATCCAATAAAATAAAATTTTTGACCTAAGGGTGCTTTCTGGGTGATGCTAGGGGTTCCTGGGGTTGTTAGGATCAAATTCAAGGTTTATGGGTAAATTCTAACTTCATATTGGTTTTTACTACACCAAAAAACGTATTGTCAGATATTTTTGTTATATCCTTTCCAAATGAATAAAATTTTGAACCTTCGGGGCGGTGCTGGGGTTTGCTGGGACAAAATCTAGAGTGATGGGTAAATTATAACTTTATATTCGTTTTAAACACGCCAAAAAACGTGTTGTCAGATATTTATAATATATTTTTCCAATGAATAAAATTTTGACCTTTCGGAGGGGTGCTGCGGGTTTGCTGGGGCAAAATCTAAGGGTGATGGGTAAATTCTAACTTTGGATTCGTTTTTAGCGCACCGAAAAACATACCGGAAGGTATTTCACACATCTGGTTCAGAACTTCTTTTCTGTGTGTCTGTGTAATTATTTGGTTTAAGCTCTTTTTACTCATATTTTATTAAAAACTAAAAAGAAATTACAAAAAATAATTAAAACTTTGTTTTTTTAATAAAATTAATTAGAAAAATTACATTTAAGTTTTATAATAATTTAAAAACATTTGTAAACGTGATATAGATTTATACTGAAGAAAATGACCACCATTTTTTTAATAATGGTTTTTTATTGATCACTGATTGTATTTTCTACAGATGGGAAATATAACTTTTAACAAGTTTTATTATTTTTTTTTATTTATAATTCTTTGTTTTAAACTCTATCTAATTAGGTTGTCTAGATAGGAAGATTAAATTTTTAATAGTATAATTTTCACCCACCTACCTTATATCAACTGTTCTTGGAAAATCTGTCGATTGTAAAATTTTTAAAATTAAACCTTCTTGTAAGATTCTTCGGGCCGGCTTACAAAAAAAAAATATATACGAAGGTTTTGAATTAAAGTCGGCCGGCGTTATGTTATGTATAGCATATCTAAAAAATTATAACGTAGCTATAAACCTTGACTAAAACTCGTAAAATCAGCATTGTATTAAAATTGGAAATAAAACTGTTTTATGACTTTTTGTTCTTCCCTATCAGAATCCGTTGGGAATTTAGAGTTCATTTACCCTTTTTGCGGGTCACGAAAGGGAACAACCGAGGAAATTGCAACCTGTAACATGAATTGTAAAATGATTAAAACTATCGACATACTGACTTTAAGAAAATTATACTGTTATGAATTTTCAACTTTTTATTTATATATGAGTTTAGTTTATACATACATAAGTTTTAAAAGAATTAAAGAAGATATTAAATATAAAAACTCAAACTTATAAGCAATCTAAAAATTTTTTAAAGATAAAAAAACACTTTTTTATACAAAATACAATTTATTTTGCGAAGTGTAAGAAAGTTAAACAAATTAGTATGTTGCCTATTTTTGCTTGTACTTAAAGAAATATGTATCCTGTTTGAGGGTCCAACAGTAGTTCGCTAATATTTTAGGGTTTAGTGCAAAATGGACCCCACTTTGCACTAAACCGCTTTTAAACGATTTGCTGGTAAAATCTTTCTCTATGTTCATCTGAACCTTAACCTTAATTTTCATAAAAGAATTTTAAATAAATGTGAGAAAAATAAAGCTTGTCTTGTCAAATTAAATAAGTCGCAGGGCCGGATTTAACCTGCGCAGCCCCTGGACACTGAAGAAAATGCGCCCGATCACCAAAATTTTATAAGTAAATTATAGTTTTTACTTAAAATTTTTGAAGAGAAACTTCTTTATTGACGTATGGAAGAAATTTTATGGCAATGGTAAAAAAATCGTCACACTTTTCCTGTTACGCTCGACCGTCACGGCTGCCGTAGGGGAGTGGGGGTGAGCTCACGCCTCAATTTAAACCTACTAAATTAGGTACCTTACTTTAGTCATTTGTATCAAAAAAGAATTTATCAAACCTAGATTTTCTATACTATTTGAAACGATTGCGACCGGTGAATTTTGGGAAAATATATATGATAAATGAGAAATAAAATTTTCAAAAAAAATGTTTTTTTTTAATAACTTTTAAACGGCTGATCCAACCGATTCAAAAACTAATCAGCTCTTAACTTTATTAAACACGTCCGTCGCCCCAAACATGTCAAAATTGATTGATTTGTTCAAGACGTGTATTATAATTCTAAAATATTCCTTATAATAAAGAAAGTTATTTTATTTTTTATAATACAAAGATTTTTTAACACAAATGCCCTTTTTAAGGCAACTTCGCCGCTCCAGCTAATGTGCCGCACTGGGCATTAGCTCCGAGTGCCTTTAATGTACATCTACTTCTGTAAGTCGGCTGTAAAAAAAAGCACTGAAACAGACAATTGCTAAAATATTTATCAATTGTAATAACCCTAGTGTTAAAATTATTGCCGGTAAATTTTTTTCAAGTTCACAAATGTTTTTGTTCTGAAAATTATCTCGAGTCGAAGACGAGACGTTGCTGATACTAATTTAGCCATTAAGGCATCGTACTAAAGTAAGCAAAGAAATTGTATTAATTTGCAGGCTATTTATGAATTATGAATAAAATCAATAATTTAATATAGCCTGTCCAGGATTCTTTCAGCAAACCCATTTTTTATTTATTTTTTAGTGTATTAAATTTAATTTAAAACCCGTTTCGTTCAATAATCACTCGGTGAAGGTCGATTTAGGGCCGGATCTTAGACTATCGCGGCACATCTTTATTTTTGTTTCAGTATTCTTATAGAATTATTTTTAAAATAATTAAATGAAACGTTGATAGAAAATTTTCCACTTATTACATTCATGCAGCCTACCCACAACGAAAAATTTACCAGGATAAATCACTGTCATCGTGGTAACATCAACAAAATAATGAAATTTGATTGGTCAATATAGAAGATGTGAAATTTCCAGTGCAAAACATTTTATTGAATAATATTCTCGAAACCGTTTTGCTGATGTAGATTCCTACTACTGAGTGTTCATTAAGGAGATTTTTTAAACCGGCCATTCTTTATTGAATAAGGTTGGTTTCCTCCATTTCCATTAAAAAGCAACAAAATTTAGTGTTGCCACTCTACAGTCCTGGTTTATGGGAAAGGCCAAAATATATTGTTGATGTTTTCTCGATTTCGTATTATGGGAAAATGCATTAATATCCATAGAAAGTATAAGGAGCCATCTATAAATTACGTCACACAAATTTTATGATTATTGAAGTCTTTTACCATCATTGTTCAGGTGGTCTTATTTGTGTGACCCCTATCTTATCTTGCGTGACGTCACATATTTTGCAGATTTTAAATTAATAAATTATCAAATATAAACAGCACATTCAAAATTATGTATACATTTTAATATTTTGGAAATTTAACAAAGTAAGAAACAATACAAAGTCTAATTATTCATGAACATTAAACTAATTTCTTATATTTATAGCTCATCACCTTGTTAGGAAAATTCGATGTTCTTTTCATTTTTCAATCTTCTTTATCCAATACTTTGAACTCTACTTAATGTGCAAAATTATTCATTTTTTGAAAATTGGATTGCAAAATTATTGTGCAAAAACTATTAAATGCATTTTAAAGAAATTTGGCATAGTGTATTACCACAGCATAAAGCTTCTGCTGGCCAAATATAAAAGTATTTAGAGATATTTAAGGGTCCAAAAAATTTATGCAAAAAACTATAATTTTTGTGTAGTTTTTTGCTTATGGCTATTTTGCAACAAGCGTAATACATTTTAAGATTCTAAACACTCCTATCTTGTAGAAAATTTAGTTACGACACTTTTTTTACATACAATTTTTTCTACGACCAACACGACCACCAACAAAGTTATGTGCGATTAAAGTTAATTTTTGTTTTTCATTTTTTAAAAACTTTGTTTATTTACCAAATGTTTCAGATTTTTTTCAAGGGGAAGCAAATCTATTTTTTTTACATAGATCTTTCTAAAGGGATTTCCGCAAAAACATGACTGCCACCTCGTATATCCCACAACTTGGCCTATATCAACATTAAGTTATTACTATGAAATTTATGGCACAAATTGCAAAAGATCCGCCATAGATAATAACTTTTGAGGGCGACCGGTACCAAAATTTCCAAAACTAAAATTAACATATGTTGTTAATAATGTTTCAAGGTTTAAAGTTAGTCAAAAGAATAGCCTTAAAAAATATTTGGTAATGTGATAATTATCTAGAAGAAAATATTTAATGGGAATCGCGCGGATTATATATGTGCAGTAAAATCTCCCAATAACGGACACCCACGGTGAATCTCAAAGTGTCCGGTATATGGAAGTGTCCGGTATTTGGAAGGGAGGGAAAATAAAACCAAAAATAATACGTTATATGCTTAATATATTTATAATTATATTTTTATATTTATATATACAAATATAATATATAAAGGAAAAAATAATCATGTTTGTTACAAAAAAAAACAGAAATTTTATTACTTGACACATAAGTACTACATAATAATAATTATTATAAAAACAATAAGAGTATTACTACATAATTTTAAATAATTAGACGTAAATGCTTAAGAACAGATAGGCTACTTTTTCAAATAATCTGTAATTGTTTGTTTGGTTTTTTTAATTCTATTGTTGAGTATTTCTGATTCGCATTTAAGTAGAATTTGAGAAACATCGTATGCCATATTAAAATTATTGGAACTTAAATAATAATTTTCAACATCCTTTAATCTTTTATGGACATCTAAAATACTTAGAGGGCTAATTTCAAGTTCCACATTTTCCTTTTCAGTTTCTATTTCATTACTGTTTTCAGATGTTTCATCAATGCAGTCACTAATTGTAATATTTGAACATTTCGTGAATAAAACATTATCAATTGAAGAATATGAATTTAAATCATCATTACCTTCACCAAAATTTGAAAATAAAAAAGCTAAAGGAATATCGTCCTCAATATTGCAATATGTGCTTATATCACTATCACAATTATTAAACCCACACTTAACAAAACAGTTTTTTATTGTCACCGGCGATAATTTTTTCCAGGTTGCTGAAATCCATATTAATGCGTTCGCCACTGAAACACTTTTCTCCACCTTCTCCAATGACTCTTCCATGTCCATTAATGCTAACAATCTTTTTACTAACATACTCCTATCACTTAAAGTTTTGAATAATTCCCTGATCCAAAGGCTGACAGTGTGAAGTGGTATTTGAAGGAGGAAAAATAATTTTACGTTTTCTAATGTTATTCTCGGATGAGAAGTTAGAAACCCATTTTATGGGCTTTAACTTGTCCACATGTGCTCCTGCAAAACATCTCGGCTTCTTACTTTTACCAATAACTACTGGCTTTTTTCTTATCTCCTTCCATATTTGAGCACAGCAGAATCGTTAGTCGTTCTTTCGCAGCTTTTTCTCCTGCACATCTATAATTTTTCAATGCAAATGTTTTTGTGAAAAGTGCTCGGAAAAAAGGCCTGTGTCGTCACCGTTTAATATGTATCTGGGAGAATAATCCTTTATTACTGACTTCAATTTAATCTCCCAATCGTTAACAGTTTCCGGGTTTATGTTTGCAGATTCACCACACACTGTTTTAAAAGATATTTCGTGCCTTCGACAGAATTTTTCCAACCAACCATTAGATGCTTTGAACTCCAATAATTTCAAACTCTGGGCTGCTACCAATGCGTTTTCTTTAACTAGAGGTCCAGATATCGGAATGTTTTTGTTACGTACTTTACAAAACCAATTAAATAGTACTGCATCATCGGTTTGAAATTTGTGATACGTTTCTCTCAATCTTATTTCTTATTTAACCTCACTTATCTGTGTTTTTCCGACATGGAACTTTTCTGCGAGTTTTCGGACACTTAAACTATATATATTTTTTACTATTCCCGATAATATTTATTTTTTCTTCGAGAAATAAACGTTTTCTTTTTTGAGAAGCCATATTGACACTTTAACACACAAGAATTAACTAAATGTAAAACAGGTAATTTAAATACCTGGCTAGGCATCACTATGAAGGGATGCAATAAATTTTGCAGGTACGTTACTTCATATTTAATCATACGCCTTCTATTATTAATTATTAAAAGGACCATAATTAGGAAATTCCAATATCTAAAGTACGTCCGTAATTAAAGAGGTATTTTTGCTTACAATTTACCTATTACTGCGTCGTCAGACTGTCCGCGTCCGTTATATGGAGGGTCCGGTATATAGAGGTTTTAATATTAGGAAAATCCTATGGTGAATATTCATGAAAAGCAAAATTGTCCGAAAACAGAGGTGTCCGAAAGTGGAGGTTTTACTGTAATAACAAAAAAAAACACTAAATGCGAATTTGGGGTCTGTCGCTGACTAGTTTGTATCTACTGAGTATGCGGCCTAATTTACAAGCCATGTGATTAATAAAATATAAGATATTATAAACCACGTCTATTAGACATTTTAAAATATGTTTTCTGTTCGCCCGTAAAATCACCAATATACAGTGTGTACTTAAGTTGGCAATATATGGGAAACTTTTTTATTATTAATTTTACATTAAAAAAGTTTTTCTTCATAAAAAGTTTTGCATGCTCTAAAAACTAAAATACAATCATTAAATATTATTTTTTTTCAATCCTATACGAGGTAAGTCAAAAAATACGAATTTTTGTCATAATTTTTGTAGTGATAGTGGAGTAAAGTACCTTTATATTTAACAATATCAAAAATAATTATTATGAAAAGTTGTTCGGAATTAAAAATTACGTTTAAATATGCAGTTTCATTAATTTATAATATATATTTTTTTATTCATCAAAACATCTCTATTTAAACAACAAACATTTAACTGTAATTATTGTACATGTAATCTAGGATGTTCTGACAAGAAATGTC
This sequence comes from Listronotus oregonensis, assembly GCA_019359885.1. Lineage (NCBI taxonomy): Eukaryota > Metazoa > Arthropoda > Insecta > Coleoptera > Curculionidae > Listronotus > Listronotus oregonensis. The sequence continues at coordinate 18,074 of JAHBCN010001506.1, forward strand.
AGAACGTAATTATTGTACATACAGGGTGGAGCAATAGTGTAACAAAGTACCATATCACCTTTTTATTAAAGAGATACAAAAAAATGTTAAATACAAAAGTTGTAGTACATATGATGGTGCATATTTAAAAAATATTTTTAAATATACAGGGTGTTTCAGAAACACCTGACACAAACTTTTTTTTTTTATAGAACACCCTATTTATTATGGCATTTTTGGATTCTAGGCAAAATTATAGACATATTTTATTTATAATGTCCTATACCTAAGTTTAACCGTTTTTAAAATATTTTAAATGTTATGTCAGAAATGACGTTTACAAACCATTTTATAATTAGCAGTTTTATTTATACGGAAGTCTTTTGTAATTGATTGAGGTTTTTTTCCTTATAGCAGGAGACCTATTGCAGTAGAGTGTGTTGATATTTTGATAATAAATTAGTACAGGGTGATCAAAATCGATCAATTAAAACTTAATCCAAAATAACGTAAAAAGTCCATTTTTAAAATAAAAACCCTGTATTTTTATAACTTTATCTTATTTAGCATTATTAAATAGGATAATCTTGTATTAGATTGTCTATACCAAAAATAAATAGTTTTTGAAATATTTGCGATTCGACATTTTTCTATTGTAAAAATTCTATTCAGCTTTTGGTTTTATTAAACTCACTAAAATGGACTTTAGCATAGAGGGCAAAAGAAGACATGAAAATTAAAACTAGAAACTGATTTAAGCAGATAAGTGCAGAAATGTGTCAAAATTTAAGAAAGGTGAAGGACACTTTGAACACCTAATAGGTAGTTTTTTATTTGTTTAGTATTTGTTACTAATTATTTGTTATTAGTTGTAATATCTAGAGACCAAAAATAGTTTTATTTCTGTAGTATTTGAGTATTTTTTTCCGCCGTCGTGGCCAACTAATAATTACAAACTAAAAGCTGTATGGGATTTTTACAATAGAAAAATGTTAAATCGCAAATATTTCGAAAACTATACATTTTTGGTATAGACGATATAATACAAGGTTACCCTATTTATTAATGCTAAATAAGATAAAGTTATAAAAAAAAGGGTTTTCATTTAAAAAAAATGACTTTTACGTTTTTTTGGACTAACTTTTAATTGATCGATTTTGATCACCCTGTACTAATTTATTATTAAAATATTAACACACTCTACTGCAATAGGTCTCTTGTTATAAGGAAACCAACCTCAAACAATTTCACAAGACTTCCGTTTAAATAAAACTGCTTATTATAAAAGGGCCTGTAAACGTAATTTTTTACATAAAATTTAAAATATTTCAGAAACGGTTAAAACTGTTTATTTAAAAATATTTTTAAAATATGCATTACCATATGTACTACAACTTTTGTATTTAATTTTTTTTGTATCTCTATAATAAGAAGGTGATATGGTACTTTGTCACACTATTGCTCCACCCTGTATATTCTGGGATGCTCTGACAAGAAATATTTGACGGTGGTATTCAAAACATCAGTTGTATTTAGCGAAATTTGATAGAAGTTGAGTAGAAATGCCAGCAAAATTTGTACTTTTTTTTAAATTAAAAGGATGTAATTGCATATTTAAACATAGTTTTTAATTCCGAACAACTTTTCATAATAACAATTTTTGATATTTTGAAATATAAAGGTACTTTACTTTTAAGCAAAATTCATATTTTTTGACATACCTCGTATAAAATTTAAACAAAATTGATATCTGTTGATTGCATTTTAGGTTTCAGAACATGCAGAACTTTTTATAAAGAATAACATTTTTTCGTAAAATTATTAATAAAAAAGTTTTCCATATGTTGCCAACTTAAGTAGACACACTGTTTATGTTACGGTTAAAGTAATAAAGGGGTAATTATGTACATTCACCGGTGAATGTGATAAATTAAAAAAAAAACTGAACGAAAACTAACAACTTTGGTGCATTCTGGTTAAAACTAATAATTTTGGTTAGTTGTGGTTAGTTTTTGTTCATTTTTTTTTAATCACATTCACTGGTGGATGTATATAATAACCATTTTATTACATTAACCGTAACATATACATTAGTTATGTCAACAAAGTACTGTTTAATTTCTGAATCTATGAAATTATTCATTTTGCTCTGTTCAGCCCAATTACTGGCGGTTAATATTTACTCTGGTTTTATATTAAAGGTACGTATCACCCTATTTATGGCAAGTGTGGTGATAAGTCTTACTGTTTTCAAAACTTTAGAAATGGTTAAAAATGCAATTAAATTTGGGTTCATGTCAATAAAACAAATATATTTGGATTTGGATCTGAGGATAAAATTTTTGATTTTTAGATAAATAGCAAGACTTTCTACTGCTAAAAATTTTGAAAAAAAATGGTTTTAAAATTTAAGTATTTCTTAAAATAAGAGCTACAAATTTAAAAGTAAAATGCATATTTATATTTTCTCTCGAATATGTTTTGAAGTGTTTCCAATTCTCAAAATATTTAATTACTAAAAAAGCTAACATGGCTTCATGATAAAAATTTGTTCTATCTGTTGAATTCATTGCGCAAATGAGAAATAAATAATACAACCCCATTTTCTACATCAAATCATTTAATTTCTAAAAAATATATTAAGCAGAGTTTCATTGGTCTAGATGTCGTTAAGAAAGATTAATGTTTTTCAACTTTAAATCCCAATTACATCTGTTTATTGGATAAGGTTACTTTTCTTTTTTTTTAATACCGAGAGGTTAAATCCTCCACTTTTCCTAAACCCTAGTTAAAGTCCTGTCTTATAAGGTTTTTTAGATAAATTGCCTTTATTGGATTAAATTACAAAAACTTTAACCAATGTATTTTACAACACGAAAAAAAAACGATGTTTTAAGAAACTGTTTTAAAAATAGTCCGTTGACGCCAGTGAACTTGCGGGCAAAACTACAAACCAATTCTAGGTTTTTTCGACACTTTTGTCACCACTTTTAATAAATCAAGCAAAAAATAACGATGTATAAATAAAACAGTAAATAAAATTAAAACTATTTGAATGCTTAATGATATCAAAAATATTCTAAAGCTCTATTTTGGGCTATAATTATATATCATTCATAGAAAGTTCAGTGTATTTGCTACTGTTAAAAAAAATTGAAAGGGTGGTAAATTAGTAAATTGATTAGTAAAATGATTATCTATAATCGTCTTAGCAAAGGTGATCGGCTTATTAAATAAAATTTAATAAATATGTAATAAATTTAACATTTGTTTTATTTTTTAAACACAAAATACTGTAAAATCTCTAATAACCAAAACGTAACCATACAATGTAAACGAAAATACAGATGGTGGTTATATTATCCCTTGTGAATGTAATAAATTTTATATAGGTGAAACTTTCTGACCATTAGGCAAACGCAAAAGAAAACATCTATATATATAATTTGCTAATGTGGATATATTTATATGTAGGTAGGTATATATATATTTATTTGTCTGTCCACGTGATTCTGAAGTTATGGCTTGAGCTAAAATCATGAAATTTGACACAGTGGTAGTCTTTGCAGTGGCTAGAACCTAACAAAGCTCAGTTTTGTAATTTGCCCGAGCAAAATCAGAAAGAAGTGTGTTTTACAGTGTAGCCTACGGAATGTTCGTCACTGGAGACAGAGCTACTTAATATTGTCTCTCGCCTGGCGGATACAGGCTTTTCATCTCGTTAAACATATATTAAAACCATAGAAAATAGAAATTTAATTGTTTCACAAAGAATAATATGGCATTTATGACATCACGTCATTAATTTATGACAAATTTTTTGAAATATCCAAAATTCTTATCTTGAAATTAAAATTATTTTAATAATTTTAATTTTAATAAGTATTGTTACTCTCCTGATCTATTTGGTTATATTACCTTTTGAATAATAGTAAATATACATTGCACACAAACATATGTTTGTAATAAAATAAACTTTGACCTTTATTCTTTTTATGACCCTAATAGAAATATTTAGTTATGCACTATAAACTTTCGTGGCCAATACACCAGTTTGTAAGGCCATCATACCAAAAAAAAATAGTATCTTTTTAGAAACGCTGGTAGACTAACCACCGAAACGTTGATTATTAGAAGTTTTTTTTTTCTTTTCTTGATTTCAGGCGTAAAGGCTAATAATCTATGTGCTCACACAGATCTATACCCTGGGACCAGTATCCAAGCCGTCCCATTTTGGCCGTACCAAATTTTAATTTATTTTTTGACCAATTTATTAAAATTTTCTCAAAATTATCAAGCAAAATTCCATGTTTTAAATTACTTAATTAAATATTAAATTTAAATATTATGTTTTTGAAATCCGAAGAAATATCAAAGCAAGATATTAAAAAGAAAAATTACAAACTTCATTCAAGAAAAACTACTGATTTTGATGATATCTGAGTTATAATTATGATTGATAAGTCTACAAGTTTTAAGGTCAAAATATTATTTTTTATAGTCAATATGGCTTTAGTAAATCAAATGGTACAGAGATTGCATCTATTAATGTCGTTACCAATATTCAATTAAATATAAACAAAAATAAAACATTTATTTTATTATTCATGCACAGCATTTGATATTGTTGATCGTAAATTATGTTGGAAATATTATATAATATTGGCTTAAGAAAAAAAATAGTTAGTTTAAAAGTTATGTTAATAATAGAAAGCAGTATAAATAAGTTGAAAACAGTCTAAGTTCAAGAAAAATCATTATTTAGGACAACTATACATTTTTGGTTAGGACTAATTTTAGGACCTACTTTGTTTCTGGTTTACATTGAACTGAGAGAAAATCCTAAATTATTTGGAGATTATGCTACACCAATTTAGTTTGATAAAAAAAATGGCTTTATTCTTTTAAATTAACACTAAATTTTTAAGATAATGATGATAAATGATATTGATGGTAACGAAATAATGTACCACACTTCAGTTAAGTTTATAGGATTATATAAAGTGTCCCAAAAGTAATGGCACACAGGACAACAGCAAAGTCCTTAGGTCGAAATAATGCAATAAAGGCAAACTTGCCCTATCACAAAGTTGATAATAACTAAGAAACAGGGTGTCTAACTTTAAATTTTGTTTTCGTTTTTTCGTAATAATTTCTTTACTAAAAGACATAGCAGTACAAAACTAGGGATTTGGGGGTTCTTTAAGGCGATAAATTCAAATTCGTGCATACTTTTGATGTTGCTGGTAGAGGGCGCCAGCTACGGCCTACTCCACCTATTTTAGATGGCATGACTTTTTTTAAGCTTAGTATATTGACCTGTTTATTAAAAAAGAAGTTACTATAGCTTCCGCTGCGCCAAAAATGTATACTTTTATACATTTAAGTCTCTTGGAGCAACTGTTTTCGAAATAAACGCACTTTAAAGGAACCCGCAATTTCCTATGGAAAAGGAGTTTTGGCCAATTGTTTTTAAACTTTGCAAAGTAATAGTTTTAAATACGCTGATTAAAAGTCTTCACGGGCACAATACCCGAAAACCCCTCTAAGTCCCCCAAAATCACCCTCAAAGGTCTCCAAATCCCCGTGAACTTAAAGGCTTATTTTGGGGGCTTAGAGGGGTTTTTGAGTTTTGTGCCCGAAAAGACTTTTGATCAGCGTGTTGAAAACGATTACTTTGTAAAGTTTGAAAAGAAATGGCCGAAACCCATAGGAAAATTGCAGGGTCCTTTAAAGTGCGTTAATCCCTAAAATAGTTGCTTCTAGAGATCTAAATAAAATGTACATTTTTGACGCAGCGGGAATTATAGTAACTTCTTTTTTAATAAACAGGTTAATATACTAAGCATAAAAAATGTCATGCCATCTTAAACAAGTCGGGTAGGCCGTCGCTGGCGCCCTATACTAGCAACAACAAAAGTATGGACGAATTTGAATTTATCGCCTCAAAGAACCCCCAAATCCCCAGTTTTGTACTGCTTTGTCTTTTAGTTAAGAACGAAAACAAAATTCAAAGTTTGACAACCTTAATCTTAGTTATTATCAACTTTGTGATAAGGCAAGTTAATTGCATTATTTCGACCCGAAGAAATGCTGTTGCCCTGTGTTCCATTACTTCTGGGGCACCCTGTACATGGACAAAAATTTAAGTACAAAAAAACATATAGAAAATCTTAGAAATAGTATATTATCTCCATTAACATCCTATTTTGTATAAAGCATGTAACTACAACCATTGGTTTATCTAAAAAATATTTATTTTGCAATAATGTATTTAAAATTTTCATATTTAATTTCAATTTAGGAAGCTGCTGATTTAACAATAATAAAGTTATTAAAAAAACTGGAAAATAAAGTTAATAAATGTATTTATAAACTAACATTTTTGAAGCCAACAATAAATTTGTTAGAAACCAAAGGACTACCTGAATTTAGAGCATTTGTATAAGGTAAAAGTTTGTACAGTATTTTATTTAACAGAAGAAAAAACATTCAAATATTAAATTAACAGTAATAAATGTAATACATCGTCATAATATCAAACAGATAAAGTTTTTACAACTGTTCAAATAAAGAGTAATTTTGTTAAAAAATTACTTTAACATAACAAAATTTTAACATATAATAGCAGACAAAAAAAATAAAAACAGTTAAATTATTTTAATTTTAAAAAGAAATGTCATAATTCGTTTAATATAAAATATTATTGTTTATTATTTCTTTATTTATGTTTCCTTTTATAAACTTATAAAGTTTTAGAAGTAAATTAATAATTAAAAAAACATAAATTTAGGAGTAACCAAGACGCTTTTTTAAAAACAGATGAAATAAAATTTAACCTAATATTTTGAATTATGTAACAGTCTAGGCATATCAACAAAACATTAAGAATTTGCTTAAATCCTTTGAAATACCTGATCGTCTCTAAATGACAATTTCGTCAGATGTTCTTTCTTTATGAAGTTACTTTATTTTAGATAAAGGAACATTTTTTAGACTATAAGCCTTTTTGTAACCGATGTCCTCTTATTACAAAACGTCCTTGAAAATGATGTTAAAGCGCTGATGCGATGGCGGTAAAAATAGATGAAAAAGGCACTAATTACATATGCCCAATTAGAATATGATTGTTCGTTGTATTATTTTAAAGAGTCATCCTATAAAATGCGTTCGGATATTACACGATACCTTACTTGTAACTTGTAAATCGGATGGTGTAAAAGTGCAAGTCATATTGATATGTATACGAGTCAGTAAGTTTATGGGTTGTTAAAATATCGAAAAATTTATTTTCCCAATGTTAACATGGTATTTAATCTTGACACACCTTTGCAATTAATTTGTTTCTTACCTAAGTTATTATAAGTTTACATTAATCTTTATAAAATACATTGAAAACTGATAAAAAATAATTTACCCCTATTCGTATTAGTGACTTTGTTGGTAGTTTTCAAATCTATGCGAAAAACAGTTGGAGTAATTTATCATATTGCACCACTCTCTTAAATCATTAACCTGCATTTGACATTAGAACCACGAAAAGTAATGCAATCTTTGCGCTGGATATGTGTCATCCAGTCATGACGACACTACTGGTAATTTGTGATGGTTTTTGATGTTACGTTAGAACATTATGGTCTTTCGCTTTGTTTCTAGGTTTTTTGTATTGGGTCATCCAAATGTTTGGATTTAAATGGCCTCTCGAGTAAGCCTTGCTTTTTCGTAATTTCTCTTATTTGCCCTATTTTATAGGGTATTAAAAAATTGTAGTTTGCTTTTTTCGTATAGCTAGTTTTAGTCTAGTAACTGAAGTTCTGAATGTACCCAAAGCTGTAATTAAATCTGTACAGTTTTCATTTATGCCGCAATTTTTGGGTCTTCGCGAATGCTGTCGAGCGAAAAAAAGTTTATCACGATTCCGACGTGGGAACCCGCTGAAAATGCCCCCCAAAGTCCCAAAAATGAGTTTCCCGCTAATATCTGCCAACATATGGGTATTAGAGAATTTTTGTTGAAACAAAAAATAGAGATCACTTCAAAATCTATAAAAATGCTCTTTATCATTTTTTTTGCAACACCAATATTTTTCGCAAAAACGGCCGTTGAAACATCCACAACATTGCACACTGGATGGATGTGGTAGTAGGCTAAAAAATGCAGATGGGCAAAACAATTTTTCATCAAAACGCAAGAAAGATGGTGAAGGAAATTTTCTGGGATCATTGAACACTTGCTAGGATCTCTTAAAAAAAGAACTTTTAATAACAAACCACTCTCTTTTAAATATCACTAAATTTATAAGATACTTCCAAAATATTGTGAAAAAAAAACTTTGACCCCTTTTTTAATATTTTAGAAAAATCAGAATGGACCCAAACTCATATGCAATGATAGGTACGAGTTTTTCTATTCCGATGAACTGAATGATTAAAAAATGTACATTATTGCCCGAGTAATGGAACAATTCATCCGCCCGCTTAGAAGTGAATCCATGAAGATAGCGGCATTCTAGCGGTAGAGCGGCAGCTGAAATAAGGGAACTTTTGGGTCCCGCTATCTCGAAAACTATCGATTTTTCGAAAAAAAAATATAAGGACCATTTTTGTAGACTACAGGACGATCTTCATTTTTTGTTTTAACAAAAATTCTTTAGTTCGCATATTTTGGCAGATATTAGCGGGAAACCCATTTTTCGGGCCTTGAGAGGCTATTTTCAGCCCTTTTCCACCTGTTAATGTTGATAAACTTTTTTTCGCTCGAAAGCATCCCCAAAGACCTAAGAACTATGACACAAGGGAAATTTGTACAGATTTATTTACAGCTTTGTCTCTATATTTATTGGACTAGTTTATGATCTTCCAATCTTAAAAAGATCTGTTTTTGGTTTGCACTAAATAAGTTCTTGCAGTTGCCTTATAAGATACTGCCGACTCTTTGGTTTTTGAATTTTGCCTTGTGCTTAAGCATTTTAATGGTGGATCATTGTGTCTGATATAGATTAAAAGTGGAGGCAATATTCTATCCCTTCATCGTTTTCGATGGGTAGTTTTTTGACTTGAATATTATTGTGGTGATTACTGAGTCGTTTGTAAAAATTCAGCATTTTTCTCTTTACAGTATGTTCCAACACAGTTTTTCGAGCCTTAATGTAGTACATCTAAGAATGGTAATTCTTGGATGTGCTACTCTCCCCAAAATCTATTATGAATTAAATCTTTTAATAATTTTAATTAGACTTTAAATCATCAGCAAAGCCATAAATAGTAACCCTACCCTGCTTTGTGTGTCTGATGTATTGCCTTGGCTTAAGATTAGCTAAATCAATAATTTTCTTTTCAAAGGTATTTACGGATAAATTGAAGTGACATCGTGGAACCTATTGTTGCTTTGCTTGTTTGGCAATAGATCTAATTAATTATGAACATAAAGGATAAGTTTAAGAACTCTGGATTATGTACATCTACTTTTCAATAAATCTGTTTAAATCAGGATCTTTTCCCAATCGTTAATTGTACCCAGGTTTGTTATGTTTAATTATCGCGTTTCATTGGTAAGAATATTTTCTTTTTTTGACTACTTGAAATGTGCAGCCATAATTTTTAAACCATCAAGTCTCTAGACCTTTAACGTCAAAAGACTCAGAAAAAGTAAAAAGAATTTTGCGAGTATACAGCACTTTTAGTTATAACTAATTATCCTTAATACTTTTGCTTTGTCTAGTCACATGTTGTCACATCTATGATATTTTGGTTAAAAACGAATTAAGCCTTTAGGTTTGAGGATCTCTATATAATCAGGTAACATAACATAACGACACAACATGAAAGTGCACAGATAATAACAAGTAAAGCATATGTTATTGTTGGTAAACGGTAATCAGCCTATAAGTCAGAGGCGTAGAAATATGTTTTATCCTTTTATAAATTTTTTATAGATATTAGGAGCTTATTTTATATACTTCTCCACTGGCACTTACCGGCATAAGTTTACCTGTTGACCTTATGATAAAAATTAATATTAGAATATATTTCTTTGTACAAAATTTAATTAAAATTCGCACATTGTTTGTTAGTGATTGCAACGTTTTTGATTTGTCCCCATTCTTAAGAATTCTTAATTCTATATATTTGAATCTATAAAAAGCAACATAATAAAGCAAAAGTATCTTAGTGCTAAGATATTTTTGCTTTATTATATTGCTTTTTATAGATTCAAATATATAGTGGGCGCTTAAGAATGGAGACAAATCAAAAACGTTGCAATCACTAACAAGCAATGTGCGAATTTTAATTAAATTTTGTACAAAGGAATATTTTCAAATATTAATTTTTATCAATAATAGTGAACTATAGTATATATATATATATATATATATATATATATATATATATATATATATATATATATATATATATAATATATATATATATATATATATATATATATATATATATATATATATATATATATATATATATATATATATATATATATATATATATATAATAAAAATGCAAAATTAAACGATTTTAGTATAATAGTTTAACAGTAGACTGTATTTACATTGTAAATATTAAAAAAGAATACTATAAAAGAAAAAGTAAGTCGATCAACAACTCTGTAATTGAAAAGTATGTATGGATTCTTCAGGCAAATTCTTAAAATTTAGGTAAAATTATACCTTTCTTTACTTCATAAAGTTTGCTAAAATTATTACTGCATTCGCCCAATTATCAGGAATCAGATACAATTTAAATTCTAACAAAGACTAAGATGTTTAAAAAAATTAAATACATAAAATTAAATGTAACTATAAATGTGTTTAAAATAAAGACATTTATATATTTCTACCCAAAGTGACTTATATATTAAGTAATAATAATATGTCCATTTTTAATTGAAAAAATTGCATAGTAAGTATCGACGGTTACTGACTTTTTGAACCAATGAAATATTTTTTTTGTTGTAACTATGGTTACTGACCTTTTAAACCACTACAATACATTTTTTGTTCATATATTTTTCTTAATCAAAAATAAACGGATTTTAGGAGCACATTTTCAAATGGTATAAAAACAGTGATTTTAAAAAGTAGCTTGGATCTACTTTTGGTGTATTTGAAGTTGGAAAAACTAAACTTCGAAAGTTTATAATAATGTAGTAACTCTTTATTTTTTCTCATTTCTATTTAAAGTGAAATAACACATCCCTTGACGTTTATAAAGTGACCCATATACAGGGTGATTCATGAGGGAATGCCAATACTTCAGGTACGTAGTCAGGGTCCAAAAATAAACATAAAAGTCTATACAAATATGGGTCCGCAAGGCCTTTGTCTCCGAAATACAGAATGTTAAAGTTTTTATTTAGTTTTTTTTATTTCTTAGATAAAATATATGATATTGTAAATATTGGAGTAAAAATTGGTATCCATTGGTTTTTTGTTATGACGGATTCGAATCTAATCTTAGTACGGCTCTTACTTGTAGAAGGTGCCACCTAAACGTCTTTTTACTATTTTGAACAATCACAATTTTTTGGTACGGCCCTGTATTCCATTTTTAAGTAAATGAAATAATTGTTTTGATATTTTTACGTCAAAAAGGTATACTTGTTAAAAGTTGATATAAGCAACCGTTTTCGAGATATTTGGTTAAAAATTGCAAAATTTAAAAAAAAATAAAAAATATAATTTAAAATATTATAGTATTTTAAATTTAAAATATAATTTTTAAACTAAATTATGTTATAATTAACATATAATATATATATATATATATATATATATATATATATATATTATAATATATTATATATATATATATATATATATATATATATATATATATATATATATATATATATATATATATATATATATATATATATATATATTATATATATAAATAAAAACAAAAATATTATAATTAATTAAAATAAAAAATAATATTAATAATTTAAAAGAATAAAAAATTTAATATATTTACATTCTAAAAAAATCACTAATTTTTCTAATTTAAGAAAAAATTATAATTTAACAACATTATTAGAATATTACAACTTAGCAATGGCTTAATTTGAAAAATTTAGTGTGGCTGAGAACTAAAGAGACCTTATTTATTTTGGAGAACATACTGCTTTGCCCATTAAGAATCTACAAGATATCTAATAAGAAACTTCTTTTAGTATTTCTTCTACGCTACTGTTAATAGCTTTGATACGCACGTCTCTATTGGTGAATACCGCTATGCTGATACATTTTATTGTAAGTCTCCGTATCTCTAAATATTCACATTCTGACGTTTGTTGTGATTTCTTGGGGCATAAACAACGGTAGTTTATAAGTGAAATTCAGTTTATACTTGATGTCTATGACAAGAAAACGCAAATAATATGACATAATATGGCAGATATAAAATTTTTCTGCTGGCCATTTAGTATGGGTATATTTACATAGAAAGAAAAATCGGGTGCTTTTCATAGTTCATTAAGTAAGTTGTTAAGTATAAGTTCATACCAGCAGCCCTGGAAAAGCAAGCAAGGCCCTAAAGGGTAACCAGAAATTTTCACTAAAAAATAAATTTTCTTGCTCTCCTTCGCAGACTTGTATGCGCATGTTATAAAATGAAAAGAGTAAATTTTAAAATAATTTTTTAACAGATATAACTGTACCTTTTAAAAATAAAATAATCTTAGGTGGATAACAAAAAGAGGCAGTCACCGGATTTTTGTTATTAACATATGATTGTATGGAATATACCTAATAGATATTTACATTAAAGGGCACTTTAAGTGAATCCTTTTTTACATTTACTTAAAATCATGCATCCCACATTGCCGAAAGAAATATCAATAAACCTATGTTAAAACTCATAGTAACAAATGGATGGAGCTTCTGCCTGAAATTGCTGTCTACTTTTCAATCTCAGAATGACTCGTACTTGACTCACTCCAATGGATCGATTTCATTGGGCACATCTGAAAGGAGTTTTGTATAAGAAACTCATTAACCTCATTCTTTATAAAAAAATAATTTAAAAAAAGATACATTTCACGTTGGGAAAAAATGTGTCTTTATTAACAGGAAGCTCAGATACTATTAAAAGATTTATTTAACTTAAGAATAAATAACTTCTATTTCTTATTTATTAATAAAATACTACTTATATAAAAAGTTGTTTAGAATTATTCCCAATCTTAAATTTTTAAAAATCATAAATACACTTATGCCAGTTGAAGTAAAAAGGGTGCACTAGTCTACTACTGCTACTTACTACTATATGTCCCAAGCATCCTAACTTCTGAACTTCAGGGTGATCAAGTTAAAAAAAAACATGTTTTCGGAAATGTTTGAAATACCATTTAAAAAATCTTTACGAAATTCGGTATGCTCGTATTATGCATTTAGAGGCATTTTCTGGCGTACAACGGTATCCATACGGGATTTAAATTTTATATTTTTTAAGGGAAAATCAATACTCTACTGAATTTTATATGGAGGTATTTTTTAAAATAGCCTGATACTTTTACATAAAAATTAACTCCTGTGTTGTTCTCGTAAAATGCACCCTTCCTAATTAAAGCAAGTAAATTAGAACAAGTAAATTAAAAGTTATTAATTTTGTAGCGGTACCCATTAACTTTAAAAAAAAATCCTTTGGCTTCGATAAATTCTTTTTAAAAACGACTTAAATCTAAATAGCCTAAAATAAATTGTTTTTAAATCTTCCCTGTCAAAATAATGGTTGTTGGCCTTCTAAACTTTAAGCCCACCTTAAATTTTAGTTTAACACTCGGTTTATTTAATTTTTTTATTGTTTCCTAAAATACCTATTTCAGTAAATATGGTAAATTTAACGAATAACCGAAACTTGAAGTTTCAAAAAACGAAACCCGAAGGGTAGACCTCTCACTGTCAAAACACTCGAAATAAAAGAAGCAGTGGTTAGTTGTGGTACAAAAAAATACGAACATTCTAAGACAAGTACAAGGAAGATTACCATATTGGTTAATTTTTACTTGTATTCATATTATTTAAAAAAATAACAATTTTTTCAATAGCGTGTAAGCTTTTCTCAAGGGTACCTTAAGAAGATTGCGTAATATTCGCAATTTTGGTCACATATTATTTTCACAGACAAAGCATTTTTTTTCAGAAATGCAAAATTTTAATAACAGTAATCTGTGTGCGGAAAAAAATTATGCAACATTTGAAACCAATTCTCAAAAGTAATTTTTGGGTAATGTATGAGCAACAAGTGTTGATACTCATTTAATAGACTCATTTTTTTCTGTCAGGACGCCTTGATAGACAGAAATACTTACATTTTTTAAAAAAACTACCTGGGTCGCTTAACAACTTGCCATTTGTGTAAAGAAATCAAATGTGGCACATGCACAAGCTCCAGCTCTTTTTATTGCAGTTGTCCGAAATCATTTAAATACCGTTTATCCTGTTCCTTGGACAGGTCGCGGAGGACCTCAGCAGTGACCAGCAAGATATCGTAATCTCAATAGTTTGGATTTTTTTTTACTGAGTCTAGTCTATACAGGTCCTATACTCCCATGAATTAATTGGGTGGCCTACCATTTTTTCTTTAAAAAATATAAAATTCAAATTCCGTTCGGATGCCACTGGTGAAAAAAATGTGCGCTAGAAAATGCCTCTAAACGTAAAGTACATGCATACCAAATTTCCTTACTTACTTAAAATATGAAAAAAAAGTTTAAATAAACATGCCTCAAAAAATGCCCCCTAAGATAGCTAGAGCCCCTCGAAAAATGAACCCCAAAATTACGTTTGGCGTAATATATCTGTGACCGTGTAAGATAGGCTAGCTTAATTTGGTAAAATTGTCTATTTTCGTACCTTGCACGTAGCTGTTTTACCAAATTAAGTTAATTTTTCCAGTGGCACATATAGGGTACGTGATTGCTATATTACGCCCGAAACTTTTTGTTTGGGAAAGCTTAGTACTTTCGTCACCAACTAATAAAACCTTTATAATAAAAATATATTCATAGTCGATCTTTCTCTTTTAGCCCATCTTTTAGTAAAATCATTTTAAAAATTGTCATGTTTTTATAAAAAAATTAATCAACGAAAATCCAATTGGAAATTTATCAGTAGTTGGTCACGGATTGTCTTGTATCTTTTTTTGTCATTTGTGCAATAACTGTACGTAACTGAGGTATTAATATATTATGCACCACAATCAGAAAAATCTTTAAGAGTCCATTCGCGCCGCGAAAATTGGATCCAATTTGGGGTTCGGGGCATAATGTTTTTCTCAAAAACGGTATAAGTTATCGATAATTTTCAAAAACTATATGAAAGCCAACACTTAAATCTTGGCTTCTGCTGTAATAGTTTTTTAAATTTGGATTTAGTTTTTAATATTTTCTTGAGTGAAAGTCACCCTAAAATCGGTTATGTTTAGATACTATTTTCTCTTAACTCGACTCATATTTCAAAAATCCGTTACAGCAGAGGCATAGATTACTTCCTTAACTTTAAAATGGTGTACAATTTATGTTATTTAAGTGAAAAATATTTACCGAAAAACGTTATCTCCTGTAGGCTTGCAATCGGAAACAACATCGCATCGATACACCGAATTTGGAAGAACCTAAATAAAATATAATATTTTTAATGCGGCTATACGAAAATTGTGGTAGTGGGAGTTTGTTAGTCTCCGCCCAATGTCTCCGCATCCTTTCGCCCGACCCCTAAGGTGTAGCGTAAATGCACTCTTAAGCAAGAATTTAATTTTTCAAAGAAATTAAACAATTTAAATATATCTACATTCTAAAGAAAAGTCTACTAATCCTTCTATTATAAGAAAAAATATTATGCGAATTTAACCAACATTGTGGTTAGAATAATAACAACAGTAGCAATGGTGCAGACTTAATTTGAAAGATTCAGTGTCACTGAGAACTAAAGAGGCCTTATTTATTTTGGAGAACATACCGCTTGGCCATTACGAATCTACAAGATATCTAATAAGAAACTTCTTTTAGCTAAGTTCCATCCTTGGTAAATTTTTTATAAACATTTACTTAAAACTGAATAATATTAACACAAATATAGATTATAAAATTCTGTCTTATTCGTACATGTAAATTTAAAGTACTTTACACAAGGTAATGTAATTTCTTAATTTCAAACTTTATATACATAGAGCATTAGATATTTCTAAAGTTTTAAATATTAAGTATTTAAATTAAAAACCAAGCAGGTTATGAATAACATTTAAAACACCTAATTTTAAAATATCCTTTGAAATAAACAGTTTAGAGGCGTTTGTCTTTAAATAATAAGTACTTAATTATTTCTAGATTTACTGCATTTAGCTAATCATAAATCATAAATTGCATACGGATTTTGACAATGATAATAAATAAACTGTAATTTATATATTAATCAGTAATGGTTATATGGCAACAAGTTTATAGGTTAACGGGTCTATTAAAAGCGTTGTTTCAAATATATGGGAAAAATGTTTTTGTCAGGAATTCCTATCAATTAACATTTCCTTAAATTGAATTGTTTTGCTCTGCGTGTGATTACGTGAACTAATTTGTTGATATTTATTATAGATAAATTGTTATATTCGTTTAACGTTGCCTTATTTATGTTCATAAGCCTTCTTCGCATGGTTAGTGTGTTATTGTGCTCATTTTTTAAATTTTTGCTTTGCGGTTGTAGAATATAGCAAAAATATGTTCACTAGAAAAAGCAATATGTCAGATTGATACAAATTTAGTATGAATTATTAAATAATTGGTGTGGTTCTTCTTAACTAACATAAAACAGTTAAAAACTTTTATGCTATAAATAATTTTACCCTGTTCATGGGCGTCCTGTTGCAGAGGAATAAATAAATTCGTTTATTAGGTATATAGGTAATTCAGTACAGTAAAAACTTTAACAAATATGATTTAGTGTCTCTGTAGGTAAATCTGTAGGCACTTTAACTTAAATACTCTTTTGTGGGTAATAATAATAAAATATTATATTAAATTATAAAACGTCAAAATTACATTTTAGATAAGGCATATTTAAACTTTGACCTTGCCTGTTATTAAATGGTGGAATATTACTTTGGACAAATGTATTTAAACTTTGGAATTGACCACTAATAAATGTCGGATTGCATTTTGGAAAAAATTTCTGGGTTGGTGTTCCTAATAGGGCTTTAAAATTATTTGTATCTGCAAACGGCCCATTTGGTTTACACTCAATTTTTGTGTATATCTATGTATATTTGTTTTTAATTGTAATAAATGCACGCATCGTCAAAACTCTTGGCCTCCATAGTTTTCTTCAATATATTTATAATAAGTGATATAATTTTTTATATTAAATTCTTTATAAGTTTATTAATAACATAAAAAAAATTACGGCAAAAAACTGCGTTATTTCAGAACACCGCAAATTTTTCAGAAAAAGGTAAGTTTTAAAGCAAACACAGGTCGTGAAAATTAGTAGACAATGCCGAGTAATTTAATTTCTAAGTTAAAGCGGGCAAGAATAGTTCTTAAAAACGGGTAGCGCCGCACGGAGGTCTGTTAGTGCTAGACCCAGAGTGACATCACAGAGGGAAGATCAATAGATGGTCAATCACACCCGAAGGAACCGTACGATAACGGCAACAGCTCTCCGATCTCATTTTTTACGACCGTATCGAAGGCCAATTTCGACAAACACCATGAGAGGAAGACTAAATTCGGCAAATTTAGGAGCAAAAAAAACTTTGAGAGTGCCTAGACTTTCACATCAACAAAGAGCTACTTGTTGTCAGTGGGCTGAAGAGCACTTATAGTAATTGGCTTTTGCCACAGTGACGCACATGCTTTTCTCCGACGAGTCACGATTTGTCCTACAGAGTGACAGTCGCCGGCAGAGGGTCTGGAGAGGTCCAGGTAAAACAGAACGACTTGCCCATGCTAGAGAAGTTGTTCCCTATGAACGAGGAACAGTAATCTTTTTGGGGGATATAATATATGGTGGGCGTACTTTACTTTTGTTGTTTAGGGAACGATGATAAGTGCCGTAAACGCGGAAAAACTTATCGAACCAATAATTTAACATTTGCGCAAAGAGTTAGGTGAAAATTTCATTTTTTAAGACGATAATGCCAAAGCACATCGCACGCAAAGGATTGAAAACATACTGCGGGAAGGAAATATCCAAAGAATGAACTGGCCAGCAAACTCTCCCAACTTGAATCCTATGGAATATGTTTGGGATTACATCGCTAGAGCAATATCACGTCGAGAAAATCCTCCTCTACCCCGTCAAGAATTAACTTTAGCCGTTTAAAGTCGCGTTTGCACCTACGTCTTTCACTAAGTTTTCCACAAGTTGCGGCAATTTGTTGCTTTTTCTACAAAATATAGTAAGTTTTTTTCTGTCTTCCACTTGCGGAGAGACAAATCTTCCACTAAATTTTGGTTTCCCGCGAAGTGTCGGTAAGATCAAAGAAAGTTGACAACTAAAAGTGGAAGATTTGTTGCTGCACGCTTTGCGCAAGCAACTTGTAGAAAACTAGTGGAAAACTGGAGAACTACTGCCTAAATCTTTCGCGCCAATTCTTTGCCAGTAAGTTTTTCACTTGTTTCGCTAAATTTGAGAAGAGCAACTTTTATTTGACAACTTTTAGTTCTCTACAAACATTCTTTTGTCAACTTTTAGTTGTTAAAGTTATGTTTTGGTTAGCACATTATTTTTTTTATTAAAGAAAGGATTTTTAGTTTAAAGAATTTTTGACTTTTTTTTATAATCTATTTTTCCCGCGTTACACATAGAGGCAATAAAAAAGCTTTTGTATCATATATATTGGGCATAGAATAAAAAAATAACCTTTGCTATTATCTTGTCGCTTATATTTATTTATATAAATTTTCAGGGGGGCAAGACTTTTGACGTGTGTATGAACGCAAAATTAAATTTGGCTTCATTATAGCATACTGTAATAGAAGTAGGGTAAAATTTACTGCATAAATCCGAAGTACCTGCTACTAGGGCAGGATAACCCAACAAAAACTAATTTGTAACTGTTTTTATTTTGTTAAATATTATTAAAATTTGCACGGTTTATAACACAATTTTCTAAAAAAAAATGAATTGATTATTCACTTTTAATAAAGTTCTCGGCGTCTTTGGCACTAGTAAAATCAGGTTTATCTTGCTACATAGTCTTTTTGACATGCTGTCCGCTTTCATGTAGGAATTAACTTCGTCAGACTGAAAATCGAAAATAAATTCTTTACACCTATTACTGTGCTCTAACCCACACGTATGTTCAAATATAGATGACAAATGCATCCTTAGTTTATATATACTGTCTAGAAGATGCCGTTAAATATACCATATGCATATTTCGGGACTTTGAAATTGTTAATATTGTTATTTTTTTAATTCAAGCGTTGGTAGGCTGCCGCTACCCTTCAGCCAGACCTAAACTTTTACGTTTGGGGGTCCTACAAAGACAATTACACAAATTTTCAAAGTGCCTCAAGGACCTACTCGAAATTGTTCACCAGCTCTCCTACTATTATAGGTTAATTCTTCTAAAGATTGTTTTAGTCTAATTTTTATAGTAAGGTATTTCTAATATAATTTTTATGCATTTAAAAATTGCGTATATTAATATACTGGCGCGCGGCATTTTTAGTAAGATAAAACTTAGCCTGTATCTTTAAATAGGTAAATTTTATGCAACAAAGTGTGCAGATTTTTTTAGCTATAATTTTGCTGTATTATTTTTTCAAAAAAAAAATAATTTTTTAGATACACGCAAAAAATATACTTTATCCCGGCCCAAAAAACCCACGGTTTAAATTAAGGGTGCTTTTCAGGATATCTTTAAAACACCAAAATGAAGATCTATACAAAAATTAAACCTAGCCGAAATATTTTTGGTAAATTATTCATTTTTTTACAGCTTATTATACTGTATTAAGAAATTTATAGGTATTAAAAATGTACTAAGAACCAAATGTATTAATTTTAATTTCCGTTTATCTTAAACAAACATTTTTAATTTTTTTAATAAGAGAAAAATTTTATAATTTAAACACTATTATTTTATAATTTGTTTTTATTAGGCACTAAAAAGTTTATTATTTGTGTAACTTTTTGCACCATGCTGAAAGGTTAAATTTTATTTATAATTTAATCACAATTTAGGCATTTTTTTATAAACACGTCTTAAATCCCATAAACAAGTTGAAATTATTGTTGTAGTTATAACAATAAAAAATAGAAATTAATATAAAACTGATATGTAAAAAAAAGATTAAATTGCATTACGGTATTTTATTAAAGGGGGCTGTATTAATCTTTTAAAGGATGAAGTAAACTTAAAATTTTTGAGTAGACAACGAAATGTTTTAACAAAAAAATATTTTTTTAATATCATTTTAAAATAAATTAAAGATATTTAGCCAGTTATACGGCCGAGTGATGATCGCTTTGTTAAAGTTAGCAATAGACTTAACAATTGCTAAATTTAACATAGAGTAAAAAATGAAAAAACTTGACAACGCAGCACATTTTTAAACATTGCATGGTAACTAGACAACAAGAAATAGTTTAGTTCCGAATTTTGCGTTAACAATCCATTAAACAAGAATTTTATTACTTACTGCTCTTTAATTAATGGAATAGACACTGCTATAGGTTTTATTTTTAATGAAAATCAACGTTTTTACAATTTAAAAAGAACAAGCAAAACTTTTTATTATTAAACTTTTTAACATTCTTCTTACTACTGTTTTCTTACAACTAACGCCATCTATACTTTTGTATTAGAAACAGAGTAACACTTCTAACATCCTTAATCTTAAAATCTAAAAGTATTAACAATTGTAGTAACCAGAACTTAACTTATAAAATTTTTCTTTAACATTAATATCCATCTATTCTTTTTAAAACAAAAAAAAAATAAATAATGTCATCTCATAACTAGGTTTTAGCAACTACTAAAAACTAACCTCTTTCATAAGCTTATGCTGTTTAAAGCTATAACCTAAGGTACTTAAAAAACCGTTAGAGACCCGATATGGTAAAGGTTCGATTAGTCGCAAGGCCTTTGTCGAAATCCAAGTTAAACGCACTTTAGGGTGTAAACCTTGATCTAAGAAATTTTGCATCACAATGAAAAGATGTTCTTGGTTTTAGAAACAGCGCATATACGTATAATAAGTTTTACACGCACGCTAGATAACATAGGGTTTGGAGTAGCTCAAGAGCTTTTTTTACGATTTCACAGACAATTGGGCTCCTTTAATAAGTTGCATGAAACTTTTAGAGCACACTCCAGTCTAAGCTTGTCGAAAATTTCATAAGTGAAATAATAATTAGATTATCTATCTCAACCTTCTCATCTACCAGGGTAGCCCTGCAACTTGGTTGCTAAAACAAGTACACGTGAGAAAAAAAAAGAATAGGAGTACAACATTTTTCCCTCGCTCTACGTGCTGAGTATGAGGAGCCGATACTGTTTCAGCTAACTAATCAGCAAATAACCATGGAGAAAAGTTTTACTTTCTAAAATGTCTTTTTCTCTAGCGCACACTGTGAGACTTTATCGGATATGTATTTTGGAAAATTATAATATTTAGTAATGCAAGCTGAAAACAATAGGACAGTTAGGCCTAAATCATTAAATTGAAACATTTTGATGCTCTTGCGATGCAGAAAAGATTGCACTTACTTTAAACCCTTTACGTTTTCATCTTGCATTACTAAATATTATAATTTTGCCAAGATACAGGACCGATCAAGTCTTAAAGTGTGCGTAAAGAAAAAGAGGAATAAAAGTACAACTTTTCTTTCTTGGTTTTCGTGCTGATTAGTCGGCGGAGAATAGTTTATGAGAAGAGCGAGGGGAAAATGTTGCACTCTTATTCTTATATTTTGTTTTTCACGTGGAGTGTTCGCACGACCAAGTTGCAGGGCTGCCTCTAGTATCGAAGGTTGCGATAGATAATCTGAGTAGCTTATTTCTAGCGACCAAAATTTTTCCGTGTCTCAAAGCTGGGTGTGCTCTGAAAAGTTTAACAATAAAAGTGCAATAATAATGTGAAATCGTACAAAACGCTCTTGAGCTACTCCAAACCCTATCTCATCTAGCGTGTGTGTAAAAATTCTTATATGTATATACGATGTTTCTAAAACCAAGAACATCTTTTTATTGCAATGCAAAAATTCTTAGATCAAGTTTTACACCCTAGAGTTCGTTTAACTTGGATTTACTTATACCACATCGAGTCTCTAACGGTATTTTTTAAGTCCCGTATGTTATAGCTTTAAACAGCATTAACTTATGCTTATGAAAGATGTTCGTTACCGGCTTGTATCAATAAAATGTAGTAGGCATGATTTATATTAGAGAACCTGTAAAAAAACTCAAATTTAAAATAATTCTGCATTATTGGTGATTTAAGCTATCTATTGTGCTGCTTGTTTTTAAAGAAAATATATAAAATTAGTTTGTTGAAAAGTCGAACCAACTTTTTTTATATTCGGTGTAAGGTAATTGTTTTTAAAAAATTTTTTAATATGTTTATTTGATTTTGAATGCAAAATCCCGAACTAAATTATTTTTTGACAAATACTTAAAATTTGAGTTATACCCTGTTACCAAGAGTGTTTATTTTTACCTCTTTGTTAAATTTAACCCATTGTTAAATCCATTGCTAAGTTTAACAACGCGTTAATCACTCGGCCGATAGCCCTAAAAACTTTTTCCTGTTTTACTTAGGATTATTGCACTAAAGACAAAAAGAAGTATCTTAGAAAGGAGCTCCGCTAAAAATTAATCTTACTTCTATTATTTTGCCCAGCTGCTAAAAGGATATATGACACATTGTTTTTTTTAATTGTATTTAAGTTCTATACTTATGTATTTTTCCTTCTCCTTACAGGTTACTCCAAGCAACCAAAATTCCATTACATACGACGAGGAATCTTGGAAACCAATGCCAGAAGAGTCTTGCTCAAAAGAAAAAAGCCAAGAAGCTTCTTCTTCCTCTACCTCTTCCTCAAAAAGCACCAAAACTAAAAAAGTTAAGAAGTACTTAAGAAAATGCAAAAATGTATTGGGTGGTAGCAAATCAGGTAGCAGCTTTGACTACGATACTACCTCACAAATATCAGAAGAAAACACACCGTACTTAGTATCGCACGTAGATTCGCGATTAAAACATTTACTTCAAGAAGGCGAAGTAAATGAAGTTGGAGAGGAATTTGAAAATGCATTAGCTGAGCCGTTTGAAAGTGAAAACAAAGAAACGTTACAATTTGCAAATGTAGTACATGTAAGTGGACCAATAGTTCCTGATGATAACCCAGGTATAAAAACAGAAGCGGAACTTAAAGAAAATAAACCACAACTTGCAGAACTGTGTATTGGTGATAAAAAGGAAACCGAGGACAATGTTGAACATATACACTCTAATAACTCTACAAGTGTAGAAAATTTTCAATCAGCTTTTACTAGTCTTTGTGATGAAACTATAAGATCGGATGATTGCGAATATTTTTCTCTTGAATCAAAAAACTTTGATTTCAATGAAACTGATATTAGACATAAACTTAATGTATTAGAAAGTTTTTCAGAAGAAAAAACGAATAGTATATGTAGTAAAAATGTGATTAATAGTAAATCTAATAAATTTCGGGAATCTAATAGAATAAATAAAATAGAAAGTTTGGAAAACTTAAAAGAAAATAAAAATATCGATTCAATTTGTATTGACAGTTCCCAAAAATCAATATCTTTTTTAAAGTGTGTACAAAAGAATGATCAAATATTTAAAGATACTTACAGCAGTAATCCTAATTCTCGTTCAAATGATACCTTGGAAGATATTACCTCTCCTTTCTTGATGAATAAGCAAGAAAAGCTTGATGGTAATAATGCAGTCCCAGAAAAAGAAGAGATTAGCACTAACTTGTATACAGAAGCAAAAAACACCCAACAAAAATTGGTAAGTTCCATATCCGGTATTGTAATATAAAAATTTTAAACATATTTTTTTCTTTTGTTCACCTAAAAATCGGTAATCTTTTAACTAAGAATATAAAATGCTGTAAAATGTATTTGTATCTTAAAAAATATTATTTTGCCGTTTTCTGAGTCCGTAAACTAAATTTTGTTTTTAATTTCATATCATTTCTTTTGTAAAAGATAATGTTTGCAAAATCGCATTTAAAAAGACACCAGTAAGCATGTCACCAACAGAGGGCAACTGCAAAAGTTTATTTGCGAAAATTATACTTAAGAATATATAAATTTAATAAAATGTGACATTGTCAAGGAAAAAAACTTACTTTTTAAAAGCAATTTTTGTTTAAAAAATCTTAATATATTTTAAAAAATAGTTTAAGCAACACCAAAAGTTTTTAATTCTTTAAAGAACGGTGATATTGAAATAAAATGTTAATAAATCTGGTATAAACTATTGTATTTACTTTAAATTTATATATTGTTTATACAACAAAAAGCAAAAATGTAACAATGAAGTACATACAATATTTTGGTTTTTGGTCTAATCTAGAAAGACTTGTATCCCTAAATCTAATTGTATCATATATTTCTAAAGGTTTAATAAAAATTAAGATACTTTTAAACATTTTTAACTACGTTTTTTTAAATAAAAACCTTATTACCATTAACAATGATAAAGGACATGGCACACATAACATGGGATTCTGGCTCTCGATTATTTAATTTTTTTTAAATTTGAGTATGTTGTTTCTTAGATCTATAGGAACATCTTTTAAATAGAACATTTTTGTGCAGGCCTATAGGTTCGCCAAAAAAAATCACTGAGAAGTTAAAGCTTAACTGTTTATCAATTCCAATATAAACGCAAAAAAGAGTAAAGTTTCGTTTAAATCCAACGGAATACTATTTTATAAATTGGTTCAGAGTTAAAATAATTTGATTTACCATTTAACACATACAGCGTGGTCCAGTATCAAATAAATAATATGGATTATGCGAACTAAAATGTTAATATTGTGATATACTTGTATATATTTTCAGAATTTATACATTTCTGACAGTTTATTAAGGTAAATTTAAGTTAAACTGTTGTGGTTTATTGTCCCAAATTTACAGAAATATTAAAAATTAAAGATTTTTTTTGGTTTGTTCCCACGAGATATTTCGTGGCATATAATGAGGTACATAGTTTTAATAACTAAAATAACGTTCATGTACACCTACACGGTGAAGTATCTAGGAGGCTACATTCATCATGTCTCCTGGATTTAGATATATTTTAACGATAAGTCATACTTATCAATAAAAACAGAGTTTTCATTGTTAAGTACATTTTTTTAAAAGGAACGCTCTGTATATTATGCCAAATTTTGACTTTCCATTTAATTCTACATCGAAAATGTAATAAACACTGTATGTCAATAATTGCTGGTTTTGATTTTATTAGGTAACGAGTAAAGTAACTAAATGATATTATAACATGGGATTCTGGCTTTCCAGCGATTTTCTTTTTTTAATTTAAGAATGTTGTTTTTTTAGGTCAATAGAAACATCTTTTAAATAGAACATGACTGTGCAGGCCTACAGGGTGTCTCAAAAAATCACTGAGGAGTTAAAGCTTCCCTGTTCCTTAATACTAGTTTAAACGTCCAAAATGCTTGACTTATCATCTAAATCAAACACTAAAATAATTAATATACTTGCTTAAAGTTAAGAAATGTGATTTGCTATTCAACACATACAGGGTACTCAAGTATCGAAGAAATGAACATGTTTATGCCAAGTAATATATATTAATTTCATGATATTATTGTATATATCTTCAGAATTTTTACTTTTCTGCCATTTTCTTGTAGTCCGAGTCATAAATGCGAGCTAATTTAGCATTTTAAAATTTTAAGCTATTAATCATATAAATTAATAAGAAGAAAAAACTAATGGTATATGTGGTAAAAATGTAATTAATAGTGAATCTAATAAATTTCTAGCTATTAATCATATAAATTAATAAATAATTTAATAAACAATACTAAATTATTAATATTAATTTTTTTACACCAGCAATTTGTTTTGCAATTTGTGCGGCAAACAACTTTAATACGACTTATCCTAAAAATATAGGTAAATCCAAGAGATACTTCACCCTGTAGGTGTACGCGAAAATTATTTCAGTTATAAGTAGCTTAATTTTATTATACCTTCTTTAAAAAATTGCCAGAAGAATTTGCAGATTTTAAAACTATGTACCTCTTCATATGACACAAAATATGTTGTGAGAACAAACCAAAAAAAAAAAAATTCTAAACATCCTTGTATATTTGGGACAATAAAACAAAATATTTTAATTTAAATTTACCTTAATAAACTGTCAGAAATGTATAAATTCTGAAAGTATATACAAGTATATCACGATATTAACATTTTAGTTCGCATAATCCATATTATTTATTTGATACTGGACCACCCTGTATGTATAAAATATTATTCCGTTGGATTTAAACGAAATTTCACTCTTTTTATGCGTTTATATTGGAATTAATAAACAGTTAAACTTCAACTTCTCAGTGAATTTTTGGACCACCCTATAGGCCTGCACAAAAATGATGTTCCTATTAATGAAAGAAATAACATACTCAAATTTAAAAAAAATCGTTTGAGAGCCAGAATCCCATGTTTTGTGTGCCATGTCCTTTATTTATATTTATAATAATAAAATATACGTCATAGTATTAAAAAAATAAAAAGATATTATTTTCGCCCAGTAAGACTTTTGGCTCTCAGAGATCGCCTTAGTTCAAGGGATCGTTAGTCAATGGTTTTAAAAACACGAAAAAAGTTGCGACGCGCATTTTGTATCGTCAAAATAAAAAATTTGGGCCTATTTCTCCTACCCACTCGATTGAGTGTTGCCACATACTTCTGAGGATTGATGAAAACGACTACAATGGTACAGTGACATACTCCTGTAGAATTAGGAATGAAATCAGGTGATCTATACTGAACAATATTGCTTTTGTTTGGGTATGCATGATGGTCAAACAAAAGTAAGAAAACTTAGTGACAGACGTAATCAATAGTTTTTTACCTTTCATACCTTAAAACGATCGACCACCCTATTTTAATCATACACTTTTATGGATTAACAACACATTACTCACTTTATATGTCCCCCAAGATAGCCTTATCCCTTTTCAATCAAAGATGTATGGATATGCTAAGTCGCAGATTATTAAGCTTGCAGCAATTCTTCAAGACTCAAACGTTATGCGTAGGGTGGAATATTGACCACTTCATGAAATTAATTCCCAGTCGTACCAATTAATGTATATGACATCAAAGGTCTAAACACATTATTAAACTTAATTTTGTTATTGTTCATCCGATTCGGCTGAATACCCAAATATATTTTTTAGCTACTTTCCATGTAAGCATACAATTTTTAAAATATATACAAAAAATAAAATCCCTGCCAAAGTCATAGTCAAGATATTTTTTTTATTAGTATCTTTAACCTAATGCAAAATAATAAACCCTTTTTTGAATGAGGATATTTTTTTTCTTTAAAAGGTAGGTGAAAAAAATCATTATAAGCTTCCAAAAATTATAATTTTAATTAATATGCTTAATAGTAATAAGTTTTTAATCATAGCCTTATTAAATAATTTGTTTATGTCCATAACAAACTGTAATATTGAACATTAAATTATATTATATTGTTAATTTACAATAAGCTAGAAAAATATCTCATTGGGCATATCATTCCGAAAAAGTAAACCGTTTGAAGAATTAATAAAGTTATAAAATACCAAAAACTATTACCCAACAATTGGTTTATACCCTTAGTATTTTCGGTATATATAAATAATTAAAAAGGTTTTATAATACATTTAAAATAAATTATATTTATAAATGTAGATTATTTCTGTAAACTTCTACTTATGTAAAAATGTAACAAAGTTAATGCTAACATACCTTATTGTGGCAACTTGAATTTTTTTAAATGTATATCTTCAGTAAAAGTGATATATCGCCTTGTTTTCAGTCACGATAATCATTATTGTTTAGTGTATCAATTGTGCCATTTTCCATAGTCATGGCTTCTTCCTTTTCTTTAGGCTATTGGCGATAGTTTTAGCAAAATAATTTATAATTTTTTTACTTTAAAAGTAGAAATGTCAAATATAATGATTTTTTTTTGTTTTTTAATATAGGTAATATAAGAATATAAAAGAAATGTCAAATATAAAGATTTTTTTGTTTTTTGATAAAGGTAATATAGAAATATAGATAAAGCTAAAAGGGCTGTTTTAAGAGAGGTTTTATCCCTTTCTTATTATTCCCTTTGTATTTTTAGCAAGTAGAAAGTGTTATAGCGTTCGTCCTTTTGATTTTTTCTAACTATACTAGTTTTGCAGTAGCAGTATTATATTTTAGTGTTATAAGATCGAATTGGAAACTGTCTTTTTGAAAATAAGTGCCGCAGAAAAGTTACTAAATCGTAGCCTGTAAACCATAAGTCCATAGTTATATTTCTTTTTATACCTTATATATGATCACGTATTTGCTATATGACGCCTGCGGTTAAATCACTTATTTCATGAAGTACTTTTAATATCCAGCATAATTTTTACCAGAGAAAACCCTTTTAAGTCACATTAGTTTTAATTAGAATACAAACTGTAAGGCCCACAAAAAGCTAAAAGCATTTCATCTAGTTTAATGTATTCTTCTGTAGGCTTTTTTATAGTTTTTAATAAATTTGTCTGTCATGACACTATCAACTGCCAGTAATCAGTTTTGTCTTCCATCTCTCGCTAATGTCTTATTAAAATGGAAATATGTTAAAAAATTTAAATCTTCAAAATCCATTGGGAAAGGAATTATTTCTGCATTCAATCTATCTGTAGATTAGGACTCTTATAAATTCCAAAAAATATTTAAGTTATTTGAAATAGGAGGGTTATACCTATTTTTTTATAATTATTAATGTTCCATACAAAAAGACAGGTAAGGTCCGTAAAAACATAATTTCAAGATTCGACTGGTAACATGGTAATTGAGTAACTATATTAAAACTTCGTCTACTTCATAAAATATTGTTTTTTTCAGGATAGTAATTCGTTCACCAAAAAGATAAAATCTGATAATTTCTTTTTTAAACCACTCCCATTAATATTTAAACCCACCGGGAACACTTATGTAAAACAAGTACTGAGATCTAAATTTAGACCTAAAATATTATCCACAACTTTGTTTTATTTGTTTTTTAACTTGGCAAGTTCTGGTTAGTTCTGGTTAGATCTTTACTGATTTGCCTGTATTTACGTCTTTTTTTATTAATACAGAGAGTGTTTTTTCTTAATACAGACAGTCAGCAAAAAACTTGCCAAAGCAAAAAAGAGTGGAACTGTGTATAGAACTTGGTCTAATTTTAAATCTTAGTAGCTTAAGAGTCCGAGATTTTTAAATAAGAACTTGGCCCTTATTTTACATAGGATTTTTTGGTAGGATCGCCTCTCTTTTTTTCTGAGTTCAATGAATGGAAAAAATTGAGGAGGTGGAATACCATGCCTGTTGTTTCTTTTAGTACACCTTGCTCTATACGTAAAACCATTAGACTAAATAGGAGGTACAAAAATTGCTCATTTTATTGTTCCTTAAATCGCACTTGGTTTGGTGTCTAACAGGAAAATGTGGCAATTTACTTTGTTTAGTGAATAAAATCATATCTGCATCTTAAAGTCTAAGACAATTATGACCTCAAAATGTCAGGTTAAATCAGAATGCAAAATTTTAAAATAACATTCAAATATACGATACTACGGTTGAGTTTATTCCGAGTGAAAATGTGCAGTTTTCCGAATTTTTCCTTTACTTATGTCCTAAAGTCTACTTATATACCAAATTTTAAATTTTTGCCAAATGTTAAAATACCCTCTACAAACACGATACTACGATCCTGTTTTTGAGCTTTTCCAGTAAAAATGTGCAGGTAACAGAATTTTTGTTTTACTTGTGTCCTACTTACCTACAAGTTTCTCTTCCCCCGGGAAATGCTTCATAATTAAGCCAGTAAGTCAGTTAGTCAATCAGTAGTTAAATCGGCGATTTTCAAAATCCAATACCTTAGATGCTACTTATGTAAATTAGGATACCAAATTTCATACTCTTATGTGGAAGGAGACCGAAGTTATTATAGAGGGAAAAATAAGTCAAAGCATCTCGTGTAATATACACAAATTCGTGCAGTGGCCGGAACTTGGCCTGGCGCGATCCCGTGCACCTACATATTATCATGCAGTCGTAACCTCCCATTTATTGTAGAATTCGAATCACACACGTCAGGCGGTTTTTGTGAATAACACAGCCCACAAAAAAAATTGAAAGTCTGAAAGACTTGACCATGGTACCTTTAGGTTTTTGGGGTCACTGAAACCGAATCCGGGGTCAGTTTGACCACATCAGTTTAGGGTCAAGGGCATTTCAAAGTCAAATCGCAACCAAATTTGATGGGGTCAAACTGACCACGTATTCAAATTTAGGGACCACAAAAACATAAGTATACACTCTTTAAATTTGGTTGCGATTAATTTCGCAGATTTGACCTTAAAATGACCTTGATCCTGAATTAAAGTTCCGACTTAAACATGCTATGTTTATGTTTTTGGGGTCGCTGAAGCATGTCAAGGTAAAATCTGCAAAATTGATCGCAACTAAGTTTGAAGAGTGTATACTTATGTTATTAAAATCTCTAAATATAAATCTGTGGTCAGTTTGACAACATCGGATCAGAGTCACGAGATATTTTAAGGTCAAATTTGCCAAATAAACGTTTTACAGATTTGACCACGGATTCATACTCAGCGACCTCAAAAACATAAGTATACACTCTTTTTTGATTAGGAATAATTTCGTACATTTGACCTTAAAGTGACCCCGATCTTATGGGGTTGAACTGACCCCAGGATTCGGATTAAGCGACCTCAAAAACATAAAGATACCATGGTCAAGTCTTTCGAACCTTTTTTTTATTGGACTGCGTAATTCTGCGGATTTAAACTGAAAATGCGCTTAATCCTGACCTGATATGGTCAAAATGACCACGGATTCAGGTTCAGCGACCTTAAACTCATAAAGATACCATGGTCAAGTCTTTCGGACTTTCCATTTTTTTTTTCGTGGGGCTGTATAGTC
The DNA here is from genome assembly GCA_019359885.1 of Listronotus oregonensis. Lineage (NCBI taxonomy): Eukaryota > Metazoa > Arthropoda > Insecta > Coleoptera > Curculionidae > Listronotus > Listronotus oregonensis. The sequence goes on from JAHBCN010001506.1 coordinate 49,270, forward strand.
ATTCAGCTAGCTACACTGACTATGCCCGGTGTTGTTGCTTAATTTCATTAAACCCCATGAGCCATTATTTTCCATTAAGCACTTATATTTTTAAAGTTGAAAAAATGAATTGTTTTTAAAAATAAGTATTAAACCGTTAGGCTTTAAAGCTATTATTTAATTGTGCTAAACATTTGTAACTCACCTGATCCTTTATCTTTCTGAATGAAGAACAATAAATTCAGAGACATCTTATATACACCAAAGTAAGCTGCGTAGGAGAGATTTGTAAAAATGTAAAAAATAAGGTCCAAATTCATTTTTATTTGGTCTGTAAAATGGCGGCCATTTTATATAATTGTTTAAGTAATGTGTTCTCTTTGTGATATAATAATTTAGTACTGCCATTATTTTCTCATTCTTTTAATATTTTAGTTAATTGCTGTTCGCAGGGAACTTTTTTTTACAAAACGTTTTAAGGAGGTAAGAAATATTCTAAATAGATCCAGTTACTGAATAAAAATATTTCGATTGTCATAACAATGATGATACAGAAAATCAGAAGAAATACTTTCTATTGACGTCACATGTCACTTTCAAAAACTTTTAATTTTTTATTACCGATCTCCTTTTTCTTCTTCTTTCCTGGGGGCCGTCTTGATTCACTACCGGAGGCAGCGCAGCCTCTTGGGCTTTTTGTGCCTAATCTCCCATTATCTTTTATACCAATCCTCCTATTAGTCTTGTTTCTTCTACAAGTCTGTATAACCCCGAGACCGGTTGGTTAATATATTGCTGTGGGCTCATTTTCGGTTGCCCAAATAATGCCTGTCTTTTCTGATACAACGCTTAACATTCGCACAGTATATGGTAGGCTGTTTCTTCCCCCTCGTCGCACATTTTGCAACTTGGGTCCCCATTGTATGAGCCTATCTTGTGTAGGTGTCCTCTTAGGTTATCGTGATTTGTTAGCTACCCTACTGTTATGCGAAGTCTTTTCCTACTTTGTCTAAGTACTTCTTCCTTCGTTCTGGATGGGCCCCTAATGAAGCTTTTTCCATGTCTTATTCTACCAAGGTTTGTACAGTATTCCTTGTGTTTGTTTCAGGTCCATTTCCTGGTTTGCCCTTGTGCTGTGGTTTTGGTCACTCCAAGGGCAGGTTCTGGTCCAAAATATGGTGTGGATGATCCATGTCTCGCTAGCTCGCTTCAATCTGGAATTTTTACCTCGAAGTTTTTGTTAAATGAGTATTGGGTCTGTTCCCTCGTCCAGGATGTTACCGCCAACCTGATTTTTTATATTGTTGTGTCCCAAACTAGCGTAGACACCAGTTGGTTTTTGTTGCAGTCGGAAGTAGCCCATTCTTACCTCTTCCGTCACCATGAGGTTAAGTGGTGGAAAGTCTAAGAGATACTCCTGTTTGGGTTGTTTTATTTGCTCCTGTTATAGCTAACTAAGCAAGTCTCTGTACCTTGGCCAGTTCTGTAACAACATTTCTTTGTCGCATTTTTGTCCACCGTACCAGGGATGCGTATGTTATCGTAGGTCTTATCACCATGGTGTATACCCAATAAACCACGTCTGATTTAAATACCCATGTTTTTCCATGAGCGCGTCTGATTAACATAAGAGTCATCTTCGATTTCTTTCTTGTTTTCTAAAGATGTTGGTTTCGGGTAAGTTTAGAGTTTAGGATGACACCTAAATATTTTACTTCTCCCACAATCTTGATTATTTCACCTCGTAGGGGTCCTAAGCCCTCTAGATTTCTCCTTTTGGTGAAGGCAACTATGGCTGATTTAGAAGGGTTTATGTTTAGTCCCTCCTTTTTCGTCCATCTGGTAACTGCGTTTAGGGCCTGTTGCATTTTATCCCTAACAGTGCTGTTAAATTTTTCTTGGGTCATAATGACGAGATCCTCTGCGTATCACAATGTTTGGTGACCTTCTAGTAAAAGGACATTAAGAAGGTCGTCCATGACAAAGTTCCGAGCTACAAGAGTTCCTTCAAGAATTAAAGTATATACTGATCTGCTTTTAAGCACGCAGTCGATATAGCTGCAGCTTGTTGCGTCGATTCCTCTGCGCCTCGACGCGATTGAGATAGATGTTAAGGACGTGTTGTCAAACGCTCCTTTTATATCCAGGAAGGCACACATTAGTACCTTCTTGTATTTAAGAGCATATTCGGCCTTTTCTACGAGTTCATGTAATGCTGTTTCTGTGGACTTACCTGCTGTGTACGCATGTATCTCCTTGACTATCACCGATCACTATAACATTTAAAATACGTCATTTTGTAATATCCGAATATATACCAAAAAACATTTAAAGGTTTTTACGAAATTTTAGCAAAACCTATATTTTAAAAAATTTTGATTCTCTTTACGTGTTAAACGAAACCATTTAAAACATATCGCCAAATGGACTTAGATCGACCTCCTTTGATGTAAAAAGTATGTCAAAAAAGTTTGTACACGTATTTGCCAGACACCCTGTTTAATTAAAATGCCATAAAAAACACAAAAAAATATTAAGTAATAAATTATATCTCTTAAAATTCAGAATTGTCCGTAATATAACGAAGACGAGACCCGGAACGTTCCCCCTCCTTTCTTTTTTTTCTCGCTCGAAACGTGTTTAAAACGTTATTTTGCTTCAGACTTATAAAATGCTTAAGATCAAAATTTATTTTCGCTGGAACCCACGTAACAAAACAAAAATCCAATAAGTATTCATTTTGCGGATAATTGTAGACAAATCTTCATAATTTAATTAATTACGATTAGCTGCAGTTTCCTTTCTATAATAAAATGTTTTAAAATTTTTATGACATGTCTCTACTAAATTATTGTTATTTAACTCTTTTGCCGGCATAAGTTTTCTGTTTTAGTCGTGCCTGGTTTAAAGGCTAATAATAGTGTTGGGTCAAAAGTTAAACTGTTCATCATATTGTGCACTTCTAAAAGTGAAAGTTATGTCATATGATTGTAAGTTAGATTTAAAGAAAAATGCCTGAGAAAATCACGTGTGATAATAAACTCAATCAATTACTTACTAAAAGACATTTTTTATGTAGAAACTTAAAATGCAAATTATTTTACTTGGTCTAAATTATATTAGCCAATAAATAATGTTTTTTATGGTACAAAATAGATAACTTCGTTTTAGAATCATTTTTAGGGTTAATAAACTAACTTAACCAATAAATGTCACAGTAAAATACAATTTTAGCTTAAATATTATGTCTTTTTTTCTTACTTCTTTTATTCTTGTTTGTACCTGTTATATATAAATATCATTAGCTTTAAAGGCTTGGTTTTTAATGTTAAAGTTTCTTGTAAACTCACTAAAAGTTTATAATAAGAGAACTTATAATTTAGTATATTTTCTTTTGGATTACTCGCCTTACAACTTTCTGGAAAATGAAACCACTTCGGTCCAGGTTCCGGGGTATAATGCACTAAGCCTGCTCAGCCCTATTGACCCCTATGAACTTCCAGATCACCTGCAACAAAAATGAAGAAAAACCCCCCAAAAAATCAAGAATAATCTACGTTTTGGTGGCAAGTCGGCCAGAGTTGTCAAGATAAAAAATGAAAAAATAAATTTAAGCTAAATTTAAAAAATGTTGGATTAAAAAGTTTGGAAATTCTAAAAGCTTTTATACTATTTATGATGTTTTATTATAAATGACATATTGGTTTATTTGACTGGTATATTTATAATTAAAAAAATAATAAATATACCGGTCAAATAAACTAATATGTCATTCATAACAAAACGTCATAAATGGTATAAAAGCTTTCAGAATATTCTATATTTTTAATCCAAAATTTCCTTAAATTTAGTTTAAAATTATTTTTTTGATTTTTTATCTTGACATCGGTGGCCGACTTGCCACCGAAACGAAGATTAGTGTTCTAGAGTTTTTGTTTTTTTTTTTTGGTTTTTCTTCCTTTTTGTTGCATTTCATTATACCCCGGGACTTGGAACAAAAAGGTCCAGTTTCCAAAAAATTGAAGGCCAGTAGTCCCAAAAAAAAAAACATACTGAAACATGAATCCGCCACAAAATCATAGAACATATTTATAATAATTTAGTTTTAGATAAATCCGACATTTGAAATTATTTATCTGTCTTTTATTGTCATATGATACGAGATTATTAGCTGGACTGTTAATTTAAAAACTGGCATAAATCACTCATATTTACTGCCATTTTTTAAATTAATATCTTTACAAAAATATTGTTTTTGTAACCATATTTTAAAAAAATATATTACATAACTAGCATTAGAACCAACTGAAAATAAATTAAAAATATTTTATTTTTTAAAACTTATGACTTATAAACAACATAGAAAACAACCATTGTTTTAGTTAATTTAACTGATTTTAATTATTTACCGTAAATTATTTAATTTAACGTTATGAAACAAAATTTTTATTTTTTTTACTTACGTTAAGTCGATATTAAATTTTATTTGATTTAAGTAATGTATTAATAAAAGTAGTTAAAACATTACTTATTTTAAGAAGGTACTAAGCATTAATAATTTTAGCGTTTATTTCAACTTTTAGTACATATTGCGAAGTTAATATCCATTTAATGTTAACAATATAAACAAAAAAAATATGTTTAATATAGCCGCTAGACTTCGTGAAAATATTAATTATTATTTATGTTTTGACATTTTCGTTATTATGTAACCTACTTGTATTTTGAATGACTAATTTCACGTATTAAAAAAAATCTGTTTATGATAAAAATGCATACAAAATCCTTTTAGTGAAACGTACCAAACTAACCATTTATTAAGATGTGTCACTAAGAAAATGTTTATTTTGTCTCGTATCCCTTTTATTTTAATTTTTTATTATTTATTTGGCCCTGTTCAGTCCTCACTAGATGAACCCGTATTTTTTTTTTAATAATAAACACTAATAGTAGGATTAAGTTAAGTTTTGTTTGTGCCATATTTTATAACGCCATAAGAAAAGACAAAAGTGAGATAATTAGTATACCTCACATTTACCTACCTAGTTTTTCAAGTTTCTTAAATCATGTGATTTAGTACATTTTAAGATATGGGAAATGGATGACGACTCATTTACGGCCGACTGACGATCTCGTTATTTAAGTTAGCAGTGGACTCAAGAAGGGGTTAAATTTAACAAAAAGGTAAAAATAAAAACTCTTGGCATTAGGGCATAACTTAAGTGTTACCTATTTGTCAAAAAATAATTTAGTTCGGAATTTCGCGCAGAAAATATGAAAAAAATAAGTTTAGCACTTCCACAGTCATTTCATATATTGTCTTTAAAACAATTGAGGCAGGTACATCTAGAGTAGACAACATATTTGCTTTATTTTCCTAAAAAAATTGAGGTTTTTACTTAATACATAGTAGTTAAACCAATTATTTACAAAAAATGTATTACTTACTGCTTTATATTATCCATCTATTGTTTTAAGAACAGAATTGAAATAACTTTATGAATTTAATTTATGTTTATTACTTCTTTTCAAAAACTAGCGTAACCTCTCTTAAGTTAATGGCCTGTCCAAAGCTGTATCATGCGGTACTAGAAATGTTAGAGAGCAAATATGGTTTATGTCCACTTCGTCTCAATGTCTTGCCGAAATTCAAGTCAAACGCACTACAGGGTATAAAAGTTGATCAAATAATATCATCGCAATAAAAAGATGTTCTTGGTTTCAGCGCTAGATGAGTTTCTAGTTAAGTATGTATAGGGTTTGGAGTAGCTCAAGAGCGTTTTGTGCGATTTAACAGTGTTCTCGTGATGCATGCTGCACATGCTGCAGTGCTATGCACATTAATTTCCATTTTTCATTGTTAAAACATTCAGAACAGACCATGCTCAAAGCACGGAAAAATGTTCGTCACTGGAAAGCTACTCAGATTATCTATCCCAGCCTTCGAGCATATACTACTAGAGGCAATCTTTAAATTGAGGGTAGTTCATATACTTGCGAAATGCGATTTGCGAATTGCAAGACTTGTTCCGATTAGACGATTTCCAATGTGTCAGTTGTAGGAGGGCTTAATTTTAATTTTTTTTTGTGATTCACATTATTTAAAAATTTAGGGGGCGGGGAAATTGGTGGATTCTAATTGGTCGACTTAGCATATGTCAATTATAAGAGAGTTAATCTCATTTTTTATGTGGTTTGCAATATTTGAAATGTGGAGATCAAAAAGTATTAAATATTCATTATATTGAGTGGAGAGGTTGGCCAAAAAGATATGTGGCGGAAGAGCTTAATATTCCACATAGTACTATTTATTTTGTTTAAAAAATGGCAGGAAACACACTCATTTGAAAGAAAAGCTGAAAGTGGTCGCTTCAAACTATCGAATCAAGAACAAGACAATAATTTAGAATGTTTTGAAAAACTAACCATTTAAATCTGTGGTTACAGCAAAAATGGAAAAAAAACCCAGCATCGGTTAGAACGGCACGGCGAAGAATAAGGCAAATATCCGAATTGCGCTGCCACCCGGCAGCCTTAAAACCATTTTTAACAAATGCAAATAAAGGACAACGCATGGGATTTGCTCTACAATTTTACTTGGAACCTCCGATTTTTTGGGAAAATAAAATATTCACCGATGAAAAAGTGGAAAAAGTGTTTCAGTCATGCTACAATGGGATACTTAAGATATACAGGCCTCAAGGAACACGATTTGATAAAAAATATACCCAAAAGGACAGAAGTAGTGGGCGATTTTCGGTAAATGTTTGTGGGTGGCTGACTGCACCACGACTTGGTGTATGTTATTTGATCGAAGGAAGGTTTACTGCGGAGGTATATATAGATCTACTACAGAACATCATGCTTCCTTCTGTACTGGATCGATTTTCGTACAGAAATTTTATCTTTCAGCAAGATAAGTGTCCCGTTTATACGGCCCGGCAAGTCGATGAATGGATGGAAGAGCAGAGTATCAGGGTTTTACCGTGACCCACACGTAGTTCGGATTTTAATGTTATGGAAAATGTTTGGTGCTTACTAGTTAAAAAAATAAGTCAGAAAAATGAATTTAGGCCGCAAAATGTAAACAAACTTAAGAATCAAATTTTAAAGACGTGAAATGAGTCACGAGGAAATCCGGACTACGCCCAGGCTTTGGTCCATTCGATGCCTGAAGGGCTAAACTCTGTCTTAGAAAAAAACGGTTCCGCAATAAAATATTAAATTTGTTTGAAAGAATATTAAAGTTTGATTGAATTTATTAAATTGTTAATTATTTTTTTAATTTGTTATGTTTTATAAGATATAATTTTTTTCTTTTACCTTTTGCTTTATTTATAGTACTTAAAAGTAAAGGTAAAAAAAAACGATTTACAAAAATTGGCAGAAAAGTCAAAATTTCACAAATTTTTGCCCAAGATTTAATGGCCGTCACTGTACCTACCTGAATTTATCAATAAAATGTAGTAGGCATCAATTATATTAAAGAACCTGTTAAAAAAACCAAATTAAAAGAAGTTCCGCAGTATTGGTCATTTAATATATCTATGGTAATGCTTGTTTTTGAAGAAAATATATAAAATTACTTTGTTGGAGTGACAAACCTATTTTTTTATTCTATGCAAGGTAATTACTCTTTTAATTTGTTTTTTATATGTTTTATTAAATTTTAAAGCAAAATTCCGAACTAAATTATTTATTGTCATCTATTAAATTCCGATGCTATAAAATGTGCTATGTTGTCAAGCTTTTTCATTTTCTACTCTTTGTTAAATTTAACACATTGATAAGTCCATTGCTAACTTTAACAACGTGATCGACACTCGGCCGTGAATGTCACAACAAACAGTAGATTATCACCTATTTTTATTTTGAATGCAACACCGGCCTGTACCTGGCTTCGCATTAGATCAGTAAAGTTAAGCAATGCGGAACATTAATGTAAGGTACTGCAAAGGCAGTAATTAGTTATATAACATTCATGATGGCACTATCGAAATGTCCGAAATGTGTCCTATAATGCAGTACATTGTATGTTTTTGTACCTACCCACGCATTGTCAACAGAATTGGGGTAAACCCGACCGTCACGTTACATATGTAGTACTTAAGCTTAATACAAGCCCCTTTCGGCTGTACTCTAATAATAAATAAAAAATAAAAAAAATATACATCACTTAATAAAGATGTAATTTTTAACAATGAATTTTGCTACAGAATTCGAATATTAAAAGCTTATAGCAAAAACAGTTCTATAACGTACTCCTAAAACTTTACAGTTATATACTAATATGCAAGTATATCAAGTACGTTAACTTAACATAAATTCGAATATTTAAAGTATTTCTATACACATTCTCCATGCTCTTTAATAAAAACTTAATTTGATTTATCCGCACTAATCTAATAAATTCTAACCATAAATTATACTATTTGTAACGCCTAGTTTGTTTGTTTTAATATACTGCCTTCTGCCAATTATTCCTGTAAACAAATTAAGCTTCAACGTATATTAAAGAGTTATAGCACTTTTCGAGAAGAATTTAGCACAAAACTGTATACGGTACGGTATCCTTTAAAATACTCGTTTCATATAGTTTTAACTTTAAAAAAAATGAAACATAGTATTTTTTAAATTTTTTTTATGAATATCATTTAACTATATACAGGGTTATTTAAATTTTTCCCATACCATTATGATCCCGAAAACTATAGGAGATACGAAGATGGTTAAATTGTGTTGCGCACTTATGTTACTATTAGTAAGTTGTTAAAGGAGTTGTAAAATTCCGAATGTTTCCGGAGATATTCAAGAAAAACCGAAATTTTGGAAAATGGTTTTTATTTTTTCCTGGCTCCCTTTTAAAATGGATTTTAATTTAAATTACTTATTTTTGTTGCCCCTTTTCCACGCATTTTAATAGTAAGTTTACAACCGACGTTTTGACACTCGGCCACCATTATCAACTTAATTTATTCTTATGGGCGCCATATTGGATTTTTTTTATAAATAAATATGCTTCTTGTTTTAATTTCAATAGCCTATAATACATGTTATATATTGAAAGCTGGAAACCCCATTTATTTTCAAAAAATAACTTAGTTGGACTTGATTTCGGCAAGTTGTTTTTTTTAATTAAATGTTAATACAAATTTAAAGTAGAAATAGACTATTCAAATGGTGAAAGGTAAAAGATAATATTAAAACTTTATTAAAATTTGATTAAATTGGTACAGAAAAAGAGCACATATTGAATACAAGTTTAAATGAATCTGGCTCTTTTACTGGTTAAAAAGATTAATCTACAGGCAAAAAAACATTATTTTATAAACACACTAAAAAATATGAAAGAATTAAAAATAAAAATTAATAAATAATAATGTATACATTTTGAATACGTGTTTGTAAACGTATTCAAAATGCTAACCCTCCTCTTAAATACATAAACGCATGAGTCTAATTAAATTATTATTACGTCTAAACATATCCCTTCTTCTGACTGTTCTAAATTATGTCATGATACTTTTATAAAGTCTTCTACAGGGCACATTCTTGCTCCTCCTCTACACTGTTTTTCAAATTCGTTATTATTTAAAAAAAGTAAATTATCGAGATACTCATGATATTCCGTTCCCAAAAAGTAAAGGTGTATTTCTTTGTTTCAAATTCTATGAAAAAATTGTAGGCGTGTGCGAATATTCGAATTTTCAAATTATTTGAGGCGAATCAAATACGAATTATTCGATTCGAATTTTAAATCGAATATTCGAATATTTCAAATAGTTCGAACTATTAGAATAATTCGAATAATTTAAATAATTCAAATTATTCGACTAGTTAAAGTTATTCGAATAGTTTGAACTATTCAAATATATTAAACCATTTAAATAATTCGGATCTTTTGAATAATTGGAATACCCGATTTGAAAACTTTTTTCTGATTGTTTAGAAATAGGAATTGATTTTGGCGGCAATTTTAAAAGATGTATGATAAGGCGTGTTGTTAAATTCATCGATGAATCGTGCGCACTAATCGCTGTTTCATCAAGCCGTTTTTAAATTAATGGATGGAAAAGCGCTAAAGAAAGATGGCCGTTGTTTTAGTAGTATATGGACAAGGATAAATCTAGCGGTAATCTAGTGTGACGTCACGATAGATTTCAGCACTAAACCACAGACTAAACCATCTGATGAATTTAACAACACGCCTATATTTTAAAATTTTCAGTGAATTTGAATGCAACTCATTATTATTGAATCCACAATATTGGAAAGTTGTTGTGTTGGTTACCTATAACATACTAAAATATATATGATAAATTAATTTTGGTTATTTTTTTTCTTTGATTATTAACCTTAAAGATTAGTCCTAAAAGGAATTTTATGAAAAATACTTTATTTCATTAATTAAAGACGTAATTTTAAATCGAAAGTTTAAGCGTTTCATTCGGATTATTATTTTTAAATAGCTACTACGACTCTTATAATAAGCTTATACAATCAATTATTTAAAAAAATACTAAATTCAAATTGTTCGAACTATTTGAATAGTTTAAATTATTCGCATAGTTCAAATTATTCGAATCATTCGAATAGTTTGAATCAATCGAATAGTTCGAACTACTTTAATAGTTTAAACTATTCAAATAGCTCAAATATTCGATCCGAAATTCGAATCGATTCGACAACTATTTGCACACCCCTAAAAAATAAAGTAAACATATTTGGATATTATAGATTCCGACCCACAAATTTAAAGAAAAACGAATATGCAGCCTAACTTCCCTAAGGTGTCTGATGTTATATGACTTTGACAAGTACTGACATTAAGTTTTTATAACAAAACACACACCATTCGCCGGAATCAGGGCCAATTAAGACGATATTTATTTTAGGTGAATAAATACGGTTAAAAGCTTTTTGAAGTGTAACATTTTATACATTGGTAAAATGAGAATAAAGGGCACTATTTACTTATGGAAAAATCCCATACGGTGCCCAAATAAAAAAGTGTAATTGATGATGGTGGCCAAGTGACGAAACGTTGGATGTGAAATAAAGCCCACGACACCCACGGTACGTTAGTACTTAGGCATCAGCCTTCGTGGACTGTCTTAAGATAAAAAAAAACAAAAACAAAAACGATTTTCCGAAATTTGAATTTTTCCTGAATATGTCCGGAAATGCTCGGAAATTTAAAACTTTCTAAATGTGTAACTTTGGCACGATTTAACCACTATCGGGTCTCCCATACTTTCCGAAATCTTAATGGTGAGATATATGACGTTTACTAAACATGCTTGTTAGGCTTGAAGGTTGGGTTGACTTAAGTATTAGAAAAACTGTAGAAAATTAAACTATAGCTTTTTTTATTCTCAAGTAAGACAAAGGCTAGGTTACATATGCTATAGCAAGTTGTCAGATCCCAAATCACTTATTTTGTTGGCAAATATTTTAAGAAATCTCAATATACGGCTACTGGAGAAACAACCCAGCCTCGTAAAATATAAATGACTTAATAACTATCCAATAAAATGATACCTTAATACTGTGACATAGGGTTGTGCCAAAACTTATTATTGTATCTTTATTAATTGAGTTCGCATCAAAGCAAAGCAAAATTATTCATTGATTTTCAAAATACCTTGCGTGCATCTGGAACGTATTTACCACATGATTGCCGAAGCTTAATTAACAGGTAACACTTAATGGGAAAAATCCTAAAATATATCAGGTAAAATAGTTTAAATCGTATTACCGCTTTTACGGTTATTTATTTTGTAATGCGTTTACTACTATTTTTGGATTTGCTAGCTCTTTTTATTACTAATGTCCAACCAAAACAGTATTTTTAAGTAAAAGCAAAACCAAATATTTAGCTTGGATCTCAGTTTATTTAGATACTAGATGAAAAGCCTGTCTCCGCCAGGCGAGAGACAATATTAAGTAGCCTCTGTCTCCGTAAAACGCCTTCCGTACAGCTAACGGTAAAAAAAAACACTTTTTTGCTCCTATTTTTGTCCCGGGGGGCGAAATTCAAAAAACGGGCTTCGTTAGGCTCTAGCCACCGCTAAAGAGTACCACTGTGCCAAATTTCATGATTTTAGCTTAAGCCATTACTTCAGAATCACGTGGACAGACAAATAAATATATATACCCACCTACATATAAATATATCCACATTAGCAAATTATCTATATATATATATATATATATATATATATATATATATATATATATATATATATATATATATATATATATATATATATATATTATATATATATATATATATATATATATATATATATATATATATATATATATATATATATATATATATATATATATATATATATATATATATATATATATATAATAAATAAACTTTTATATAGTATAATTAAAGTATAATTTTTTACCCATACACATACACTTAAATCAAGTTAAATGAAAAACTACAAAAAATACATAACAAAAAAGGTTATTTATTAATGTTTTATAAACATTAAGAATTTAACGTAAACTTAATAAATATTACAGTTTAGGTCGAGATTTTGCGTGGTATGCACGGTTCTTATCAGTGCTAGTTGTTTACCTTATCGATCTTTTTTTGTGATTAACCCTAAAGAATTTTGATTTTTAATAATACTAAAATTCCGTTTTATACCGACTGGTGTAAATTAAAACCAAAATGAATCCTCCCCTAATAGGGGAGGTGTAAATTCACAACAGACGTCAAGTGATGCAAGTGAAAATTTTAATAGTTCCAGTCAGGACCTAATGGATCTTACCGGAGAACAGGGAATAAAAACTTCAGTAAAAAAATTCTTTAACATCTATTCAGATAGGTACAGCCTTAACTTAATTTATGTTATGATTGAAAGTACTAATAATGACAATCTTGGACGGTTACATCCCCTCAGAGTTGGGCATATTTTGCACAAAAAATTATTAATAAAAAATATTTTAGAAATTAAATCTATTGGCAAAAATAGAGTTAGAGTTCAGCTACAATATCTCAAAGATGCTAATGACTTACTTAAAAATAGTTGTTTGGAACAGGAAAAACTACGTGCTTTTATACCTAATCACATATTAGAAACAAAAGGTCTAATTAAAGGTGTTGACACTTTTTTTGACGAGACTTACATTTTGCAAAACATTAAATCATCCAGTAGGGTCCTAAACATTAAAAGATTTACGAAAAAGGTATTTAAAGATGGCGATAATACACCAATAATAGTTAAAAAACAAACAATACTATTAACTTTCGAAGGTAACATATTGCCGGAGGAAATAAGTATTGATAGCGTGATCTTTCCAGTTGACACATACTATGGTAGGGTTACTCAGTGTTACAAATGCTTAAAATATGGTCATATTTCAAAACAGTGTAGATCTAATGTAGAATTGTGTATTTCATGTGGTAAATCTAAATCTGGGGATGCTCAGCACAAATGTTCAGCTCTAGATATTCATTCTGTGAACTGCAAAACAGGCTCACACAAGTCTAACTCAAAAAATTGCCCCTTTTTTATTAAACAAGAAAATATTTAAAAAATTATGATTGATAATAAAAAAAACCTTCAAAGAAGCCGAATATGTTTATGAAAATTCTTATGCTGCTGTTACTACTAGTAATCGATTTGGCCTTCTTAATAATAATGATAATTACAACACAAATTTTCCTAAATTACCTAATACCAGGCAGTCAAGTACACAACTGCCAAAAAATGTAACTAGAACTTCTACATTTTCCTTATCACAACCGAGACCTAATACGTCTCGTACTACTGAGCAAAATATTAAAAAACGAAAACATAATACATCCTCCCCTACACCTAGCAGCATGTTTCCCTTTGTCTTTGGTCCATCTACACCCCTTACACCAATTAATGTTAATAATAATAAACCTAACAACGACGATAATAACGACAATGTTAACATTGTGACACAACAAAATATTTTATTAGATTCCTTTGCTACATACTTTATAAAATTTTTGGGAAATTTTAAGTCATTGGAAGAGTTAAAAGGTTTAAAAGTAGATGTTATTAAAAAAGGTTTGCTTGAAATTGTAAAATCGTCTTCTTCGACTCAAGCATAATGGGTTCGAGTGGAAAAAATAGTCTAAATATACTTCAGTGGAATTCTCAATCTGCAATTGCAAAAAAAAAGAAGCCTTGAGGCATTCCTATATCAAAAAGATATTGACATCGCCTTGATCCAGGAGACTTGGTTCAAACCGGGTCGGGACGTTGTTTTTTCAGGATATAAAATTGTCAGAGAAGATAGGGCAGATGGCAAAGCGGGCGTCGCCATCCTTATCTCAAAAAACATTAGTTTTCGTACCATCAATGTTTTACACAATTTTAATACGGGTATTTTAGTTTGTGGTGTTGTTATAAATATTAACAATAAAAATGTAACTTTACTATCTATATATAGACCACCTAATATAAAACTAGTCCAAGTGATTGGAATTCAATTATTGCTCAAATTACTACTCCTTATTTAATTTGTGGGGACTTTAATGCTCACAGTAGTGTTTGGGGCTCACATAAAAACGACCCAATGGGAAATCAAATACTTAATTTTATTGATAACAATGACATGGTTATTTTAAATAATGGCTCACCGACCAGGCGCATGCAGCCTGGGGGTAGTAAATCAGTCGTTGATTTAAGTCTTACCTCTCCCGATATAACTAATAATTTTTCATGGCACACTGATTCTGACACACTTGGTTCAGACCATTTTCCAATTGTTATGACTCTTAGTTTGGAATGTGTACACTCTTTATATTGAGCAACAAATTTTTAATTCTCCTGTTTTTACAGATACAAAGCACAAATACTCTTTTTAACAAACTGTATAAATGAAGCAGCTAAAATTAGCATTCCTGTCTACAAGCCATTTTCTTTTAACCGTCGACCGCCCCCTCCATGGTGGGACCCGGTAACATGCGATAATCAAATTCATAAGCGTAAACAAGCTCTGACGGAATACAAAACGAAACCTACTTTGGAAAATTTTTTAGTATGCAAAAAAGTTGAAGCTGAAACTAAAAATTTTTTTAAAAGAAAAGCCAGGGAAAATTGGGTAAATTGGTGCTCCAAATTAAATAAAAACACTCCTTCCTCTACTTTATGGTCACAAGTAAGGCGAATGACTAGAAAAACCGATCTCCAAAAACCAACTAGCACTCAATGGCTCGATGAATTTTTTGACAGGGTAGCTCCACCTTTTGTTCCTTCAATACAACAGGAAACACCAACTAATACTTCCAGCGGTCATTTTTTGTGTAGAAAATTTACAATGAATGAATTAAATCGAGCTTTATTAAACAGAAACCTGGAAAGGATCCCGACTCTGGAAACTCTTATAGGCCTATTTCCTTACTTTAATGTATGCTTAAGACATTAGAAAGACTTATTAAATTTCGATTAGAATTTTGGTTAACCAATAAAAGCTTATCACCAGCTAATCAGTTTGCTTATAAAGCAGGCTTTGGTACACTCGACGCTGTTTCACACATTACAGTTGATATACAGAATTGTTTTTCACAAAATGAATATATAACATCACTTTTTCTCGATATCAAAGGTGCATA
This sequence comes from Listronotus oregonensis, assembly GCA_019359885.1. Taxonomy (NCBI): domain Eukaryota; kingdom Metazoa; phylum Arthropoda; class Insecta; order Coleoptera; family Curculionidae; genus Listronotus; species Listronotus oregonensis. The sequence continues at coordinate 64,865 of JAHBCN010001506.1, forward strand.
TGATTCTGTGGATTTATCGATTTTGGAATATAAGATGGCGAAAGACTTTCAAATACCTCCGCACATATGTTACTCAATTATTAAATTGTACAAAAGTAGATGTGTCTTTGTTCGAAACAATGTAAATGTCAAGGTTGGTCCAAGATATCTTTACTCTGGTTTACCCCAAGGGTCAGTTCTTAGTCCATTACTATTTAATCTTTACACAGCGGATATCCATAAACTAACTGGTTTTAAAATAGTGCAGTATGCCGATGATTTCTGTATTTATACACAAAATAAAAAAATATGACAACAGTGTGGCACTATTGTCTGAAGCTTTTGATAAAATTTTAAAATGGTCCATTAAAAATGGTTTTGAAATTTCTTCTGAAAAATCCATCTACTGTATCTTTACTCGACACAACACTCCCAATATAAATCACATTAATTTACAAAATAAAATTATACCTGCTAAAAAAGAGGTTAAGTACTTAGGTATTGTTCTGGATAAAAAACTTACTTGGAAACAACATATCAGTCAACTTGCAGTAAAATGTGATAAAGGCATTAATTTCCTACGATCTGTTTCAAAAACTTGGTGGGGATGTGACGTACATACATCTTTAGTTTTTTACAAATCGTATATTAGGTCAGTACTAGATTATGGAAGCTTTCTATATGGCTCTACTTGTAAAACCTATTTAACAAAACTTGATCGTATACAAAGCAAAGCTCTTAGAATCTGTTTGGGAGCTATGATATCCTCTCCAGTACCAAATATTGGCTACATAAAAATTCACCTCCTCTCTGCGAGGCTTTTCGAAATTTTAATGTCATCCTTAATCTCGTTGAACCCTTTAACCCCACCGATTATGAGTACCATAGCTCTTTTCAAGACAACAATGTTATATTTCCACCCTTTACCGACAACAATGCTCTAAATGCTGCTATTTTAAAATCTGAAATTTCTCAATTTAATGATTATATTCAAATATATACAGATGCCTCAAAAAATGAAAATGGTAGTGGAGCTGGAGTGTATATCACAAAACTTAATATCGAACTTAAATTTAAAATAAACAATAACCTTAGCATTTTCACATGTGAAGCCATAGCAATTTGCGAAGCTCTTAAATTTATAGTCGACTCTAATTATCACCACTTTGTTATACTGTCCGACTCTATGTCCGTGCTTAAAGCCTTGCAGAACAATAAATCTTGGAACTATAAAGACAATCCAATATTATGGGAAATAAGAAAATTGCTGCGCCGAATAACATTGCGTAGAAAACAAGTCTTTTTCATATGGGTCAAAGCACATACAGGACTAAAGTATAATGAGCTAGTAGACTTAATAGCAAAGGATAGCATTATTAATGGTACAGCAGCTAATTACACGCTCAGCTTAAATGACGGATATAATAATGCAAAAACAAATATTGCCAATAAATGGAACATAAGATGGAAGGAATATAGCAAAAATAAACCCACATAAATACTGGCATAAAAACCTAACTGTCCCTAGAAAATACATAACAACAATTATACGCATGAAACTGGGACATGCTTGTTATCCTGCTCATCTGTATAAAATCAAAATATTACCTTCAGATCAATGTGAAACTTGTAATGTTAGGTGTGATCTAGATCATATATTCTTTCATTGTAACAAATACATAGCCGAGACCAACAAGCTATTTAGTGTTTTGATCAAAGAGTGTAAAGCTGTTTGTCCTTTTAACATTCTTAATCTTTTAGCCCTAGAGAGTACAAAGGTAAATAATGCATTGATTTCCTTTTTGAACAGAATAAACTTAAAACTATAAATTACTTTTATGTTGAATTAATACTTTTTAATAGTAGGCAATAGGATAATCTTATGTTACCTCCTTTTTAAGTGGTCTTCTTTGTGTGTTTAAAACAAAAAGTCGCCCTGATCGACCCCAGTGGCGTGAAGTGTGTGTCCCTGTCATATATGTGATAGTTTTAGCTTGTATTTATCCTTTATTATTATTAGTATGATAAATAATTAGAAAAATAAAATACAAAACTCCTTTTTTTAAGTAACACTTTGTGACTGGCTGAATGGCTGATCAGCCTATTGCCATTAAATTTAATTAAAAAAAAAATTAATAAATATTAGTAAGTAAAATTGGTCAAAAATCCACACCAACACATGAATAGAAGTTTTGGCATGGTCAAATAGTCAAAATTTCAGCCGTTTTTTGACCGAAACTGACACTGTGGCTAAAACCCAAAAGTTCTTATTTTAATCAAATATTTCGAGTTCTTATGTCCCAAGAAGTTTATGACAAAAGTTACCAAATCAAAACCTTTACCTTTAAGTTGATCACAAAAGATTCTCTTTAGTATGACAAGATGCTATTTCTATATCTGCATCGCATGGTTTTTCAGTTTTTCTAAACATCTTAAATTTTGCACTTAACCTTATTTAATATTAGACCCTCGATTGTTTTTTAACTTTATCTATTAAAATTGTTTTAAAAGTTTTAAACAATATATTATCGTTCGCAAACTCGTCGTTTTTAAAAAAATAAGTACTCCATATTACAAATTCTAAGGAGTTTGTTCCCAAAAAGGGTTTCGGACCTAATATTAATTGAAAAAAAATTCTTGTTTTACAGTGGAATATCAAGATAAATTGAATGAAATTAAGCAAAAACTTTAAAAAATTGTAAAATCAATCAGTTTTACCACTTATTAAAAAAAAAATAATTAAAAAACAACATAAACATTATTTCTGCAGCCGATAGTCATAATACAAAAATAAACAATGTTCTACCCAAATGTATTAAGGGGCAAACCCATAAAATAAAAAAAAAACTTAATTATACTACATATATGGAATAGTTTAAATTTACACTATATACAAGAAAAACACGATGTGTTTTAAATTTGAGATATTATAGCATTATCGGGGATTTTTTAAATCTAAAACCAAGTTTTTTGGGAGAATTTTTGAGGCGTAAATTAAGTTATACATAACTTGTCTATTTTAATTTTTTCTATGTCGTTTCGACTTATTGAATAACAAAACTTTACTTAAAAACTTAACCATATTTTATGCACATAATATTTCTACAATATAAATTTCGGGTAATGCGTTTTTGTCCCTTGCGAATCGATGTTCAAACTTTGGAATGAAAAAATCAAAATTTCTATGTAATTGTAGTTGTTAAATATCATTGGGAACAAAAAAGACAACAAATTTACCATCTGTCACCCCCTGACGATCTTTTAGGATGACGATATGTATGAATATACAGGTTTTCATAAAGAAATTTTAAAGTTTTTTTAAAGTTCCGAAATTTGGACATGCGGGAGCGATTTGACAGGGCCGAACGCCCCTTGCACCAAATTTTCAGCGTTTATTAAAAAACATCAATAATGCTAATAAAACATGGTATAATTTCAAACAATTTTGTTATTTAATATATCTTAAACGCCAGAGAAGATAAGTTTAAAATTGGGCAGCTATGTATAGCTTAATAAGGCCATTAAAAATACTTCTAATAAAACTTAAATTTCAATATAAAAAAATCGAAAACGCCATTTCGTAAATTTGGAACATACTATATAATTATTTCTTTTATAGGAAAAGGTTCGACTGAAAATGCTAATCGACAGGTCTGAGCATTTTTCCAAAAAATATTTTCTTTTTTAGATTCATTAAATTTATTTCTAGTTACAGACTTACCTTGTAGATTGAAATAACTGACTTGTATGTTTTAGGCTTTTCAACTTTTTAGTATGTTTAAAAATATACCTATAAATAAAACATTATTTATTGCATAAAAAATATAAATGATTACCACTTTTCTAAATAAACCAAATTAAACGTAAACTTAATTCCTAAATTACCAACTTTTTGTAAAAAAAAAAACCATATAAAAGGTACTATTACTAACAAATTTCTGGCATGGCAATTGTAACGGTTTAATTTTGTCGATGCTATGTTATGGTGAATGCCGGGAAAAAAAATGGGAGAATCGCGAAAAACTTAAAAATTTTTTTTAAAAATATTCGAGCTAATTTTTTTTTTGGACCCCTTTAAAGGGGCCGGTCGGATTTTTTTTAACCCCCAACCAGCCGGGGCCCTTTTTTTCATAGCGGCCGCTGGTGAAACAACTTTGGGTTTTAAATTTTTTTTACTGCGAATATCGTGGTCATCCGTAGGGGTTTTTTTCATTTAAACCATCACTAATTTTTGCAAAGGCTCCAGTTTTTTTTTTTGTGTGGTTTTTTTTAGAAGATTAATGGCGAAATTTGCAAAAATAGTCTCTGAAAATCAGGATTATTAGATTTTTTTAAAAACCGCCCACTTTGAGGCCACATGTAACCTAAGAAATTTTTTATTAATTTTTTTTTTAAAATCTGTTAAGCACTCATATTGATTGGTTTTTACTTATATTACTTTTTGATTACTACAATATTCCTACGTTTTATTCTTAATTTTTGAATTTGGGGAAAAAAGTATTCTGAAATAAGGGCTATTATTCTCAAACAGTTTTTTTTTTCTCAGACGAAGGCAACTTTTAACACTTTATTTTAGTTATTTTAAAATCTTACAGGCACTGGTTTTTTGTTTTACATTTGGAAAAATAAATTTAGGTCTGTCTGGCCTTTATAATATTTTTTTTTTTTTAATGTTATAAATATCTTTTTTTTGGGGAATTTATTAATCATTTTTTTGGGGTTTAAATTTACAGTTTTTAATTAGTTAATCTCTTTTATTGTCTGTTTTCCTTAATTTTTTTTTAAAATTTTAAGATGTATAAAAATGTTCCATTATTTTTTTGCTAAGTAAGCTCAGTTAAAAAAAAAAAATTTTTTTAAATTTATACATGACTAATCAAATACATAAAAAAAAAAATGGTAAAAAAAGAATTTAGAAAAAAAGTAACGTAGTAGCTTTATATATCGACCAATTTAAAAAAAGGGGCAAATTAAAAAAAAAAATTTTTTTTGAAAATTTAGCCAACAAAAAAATCTGAATTATTTTAGGTATTATTACGTAAGTAAAATAAATAAATACTCACCCCGTATTACTTTTAGACTAAATAAAGAATATTTGACCCCTATAATAGTATATTAAATTTTTTTAAAATTTTTTTTTTTTTAAGTTAAAAAAACCAAATTTTTATATATATTTTTTTGGGTTACGTCTTTTTTGGAAATAAATTAACACAATTTCAACAGTTTTAAAGTTATCTTTATGTATTCTTAACTAGAGTTTTAGCAAAGAAAGTACGGAACACTAATGATACATTTAAAATTTAAAAAAAAAATTTCAGGCTTTAAAACAGACAATAAAAAGATTAACTAATTATCAACTGTCAATTAACCCAAAAACTGATTAAAAATTCCCCAAAAAAAAATATTTATAACTTAAAAAAAAAAAACTATTAAAAAAGGCCAACAGACCAAAAAATTTTTTTTCCCCAATGAAAAAAAAAAAAATTTCCTGAAAAATTTTTTTAAAAAACTAAAAAAAATTGTTAAAAAGTTGCCTTCGTCTGAAAAAAAAAACAAACTGTATTGAGAATAATACCCCCTTTTTTCAGAATACTTTCCCAACATTCAAAAATTATGCAATAAAACGTAGGAATATTGTAGTAATCAAAAAGTAATATAAGAAAAAAAAATAATATGGGTTTTAACAGAAAAAAAAAAGAAATTAATAAAACTTACTTAGGTTACATGTGGCCTCAAGTGGGCGGCTTGAATAAAATCTAATAATCCTGATTTTCAGAGACTATTTTTGCAAATTTCGCCATTAATCTTCTAAAATATCCACACAACAACAAAACTGGGCCTTTAAAAAAATTAGTGAGGTTTTTTAAATGAAAAATAAAAAGGAAAATGACCACGATATTCGGTAAAAATATTAAACCAATGTTGTTTCACCAGGGCCCCGTAAAAAGGCCCCCAGGCTGGCTGCAGATTTAAAAAAAAAAACCGACCGGCCACTTGTAAGCGCATCCAAGATAGATTAGCCCCCAATATTTAAAAAAAAAAAATTTAATCTTTTTCCCCATTCTCCCTTTTTTCCCCGCATTCACCATAACATAGCATCGAAAAAAAATTAAAACCTTACACAATTGATTAACTTTTATCACCTTTATTATCTAATATCTTTATGGAAAGCTCGGCTCGATTCTCTAGGCAACTCATTATATTTTAAATACTATTTTTAGTTGTTATGTTTAAGTTTGGGTATATTTTAACTAATTCTAATATTCTATTAAATATTAGAATTAGTTAAATATTATAAAATATTATATAATATATATATATATATATATATATATATATATATATATTTATATATTATATATATATATATATATATATATATATATATATATATATATATAATATATATATAAATATATATATATATATATATATATATATATATATATATATATATATATATATATATATATATATATATATATATATATATATATATATATATATATATATATATATATATATATATATATATATATATATATATATATATATATATATATATATATATATATATATATATATACAATGTTCAAAATTAGGTCGGCACTATTGCTAGCTTTTTTCATTATTCAAGATACAAGTTAGATTAAATTAGCAAAGTTGTGTACATTTTTACGCTGATGACAATGACGATAATAGAAAAACGAATGAACATCAGATTTACGAGTTATTCACAAAAATATACTTTTTTTAAATGCAACACCCTATATTTGCTACGCTTAATTCTATAGAGAATGTAATTTTCTATACAATTAGTTATTAACATTTTTTTCTAAGATGATAAATAGCAAAGTTATTTCAATTTAAATGAATTTTCCGTAACTGGACGCAGGCTGCCATGGAATTCTTAAACCGCATTTTGTACAAATTATATCGTATACGCCATGTCAGAAACCAAATTTAAATAAAGTCCGCCATAAAGGATATAATTTGTCAAACCTTCTAATTACTTGTGTAAATAATTAACATCGTAGTTTTAGTTTTTTTAACTTTTTTAATAACATTAATAAAATACTTTATGCTAATAATGGCTATATTGGCATCATCCAAAAAATCCTTCAACATATTTCTTAGTAAATTCAGATATTGTTTGCCTGTTAAAGATCCTTTATAAAACACAGGTTCAGCAATTTTTGATCCAATGAGGCAGCACCATACGTTTAAGCAAAAACATCTTTGTGGATTGAAAGGATGATGGCGCAGGAGATTGCAATGCTCCAATAATGTTGGTTCTTTCGGTTAAACATGCCTCTATTACTAACAATAAAGTTAGTATCATTGCTTCAAAGAATTAATCGTAAAAAGTTTGGATTTTCTATAGCAGCATTTACAAACCATTGGCAAAATTTATACGCCTTTTGTACGAGTAATCACCTGGCAACAAAGTTTGTGTAGGTCTGTATTTGTGGGGTAGAAAGTTATGTTTTTTTTTTAAATTTTAGTAATGATTTCCTATCATAGATCAAGATCTGACTACAGTCTCTTGTGGAGTTTTCACGACAAACTTTTAAATATGCCAAAACATTCATTCCGGTTCGTTGATTAATGATAAAGGTTTTCTAATTTCTCCGCTTAAGAAACACTTTTGTTTAATTAAACTTTTGATAAAGGAGTAAAAAATATCTTCTGTTTGGCATATTTTTTTTCTGGAAATAGTTTCACTCTAAAGCCTGATGCCATTTTTTTTGGCAAATTATGTAGCATTCTATCATATCAAACTTCTCCAAATGACAGCATTTTAAACAACAGTAGCATAAATGAACTGTTACCTTATGATTTACTAGTTGTCACTAAAACATCATGGCGGATAGACATGTTATTTTTGTTTTTTTTTTTATTTATTTTTGTCATAGCATACTACGATAATATGTAAAAAATGCGACTTTAAGAATTCCATGGCTGCCTGCGTCCAGTTATGGAAAAATTCATTTAACTTGAAATAACTTCGCTATTTTTCATTTTAGTAAAAAAATGTAAATAACTAATTATATAGAAAATTACATTCTCTTTTAAATTAACGTAACAGATACAGGGTGTGGCATTTAAAAAAAGTATATTTTTGTGAATAACTCGTACATCTGATATTCATTTGTTTTTTTTTTTTTTTTTTTTTTTTTTTTTTTTTTTTTTTTTTTTATTATCGTTATTTTAATTAGCGTAAAAATGTACACAACTTTGCTAATTTAACCTAACTTTACCTCTTATAATAAAAAAGTTTTAATAGTGACTATATTTTTTTTTTTTTTAACAATATATATTATATATATATATATATATATATATATATATATATATATATATATATATATATATATATATAATATATATATATATATATATATATATATATATATATATATATATATATATATATATATATATATAAACATACGGGAAATTTGCGGAAGCGATTTACTCCTTGCAATACATCAATAAAACAAGGGCGTACCCGACGGTTTTTGAGTAGTATCTGTTTAAGGGGCGTACCTCCATTTAATTATGGGATTTACTGGGTACAATTATTTAGTCGTGCATAAAGCGTATACATAGAACCAAAAAAAAAATAATTTAGGTTAAAATTATTTTGTATTTCAATATATTAAGTCCTTTCTTTTATAATTTATTGATTTAACCTTAATTTAATTTTTAAAAACTAAGCTTTTAAACCAACGATTTATAAATCTGCAAATCTGCAACAAGTTTTCCTGGATAAAATTTTTGTCCTTTTTTCATGCTTATTTGGATCTTATCTGTACTTTTTCTTTGTTAAAACAAAGAAAGGATTCCATCAATTGTTTTGTACAAATTTGAATATTGCCAACAAAAATGGTACTAAATGTCTTGCAATTTGACTACGTAGACATAATAATATGTATTTAAATTTAACTTACTATAAAAGACCGTTAATTGACTTTTATAATTTAGTTCAGCCTATAAATTAATTTATCTGCTTAAATTTCAAATTCGATTTGCTCCTTGTAGACTGTTTAATGGTAAGATATGAATTAATTCTAATAAAGTAATTATTGTAACATAAAATACTTTTATATCTTTTTAAAATGAGATTTGTATGTTTTTTTGGCTTTATTTACTGCACTTTTCTTACATACAAAATTAGTTTAGTAACCCCTAATAAAGACAGACCAATGAGCATAAATAACATTCCTATTTAAATTATCATGTATGTATTATTTTTTTACGACAAAAAAATTTGACGTCGCCTGGCCCAAAAATAATTTTATACTAGTTGGTCATAAAATGGGAATATTTTATTAGGGTTATAGATACCTTGAAATTTTATTTAAAATATCAAAAAATTCTGATCATTTTCTTCATGTATTATTTTAATTAAGATAATTTAAAAGCGCTTATCAAACCTAATAAACTTTTTCCTGTAACTAACCAGTTGTGTTAATTTAAATGTTCCAAATTTATACTTTAATGATGGTATGTCTACTGGCTTACATTATAAAGTAGCAATGACCATATCAATATCCAGTATATACAACTAAGGTTATCCTATTTGTATCGAACAGTCACTGGTTATTTATATGAAAAGCATTAAAGGAAGATGTTTTAAGAAGGATCTTGAAAAGGTGTGGTCAAGAAATAAATTCACTCCAATAATATTGTGCCAATAAATAATATTTTATACATCTATAAACATGTACTTTGTGAAGTACATTGCTCAGGTTAAAATTCCATTTATTAATAAATTAATGTTTAATAATTTTGACCAAAACCAAAGGAAGTTGAAAAGTTTAATTAAAGAGCACATTTTAGTTGGAATTCTTGGATAAGGCAATTTTAACTACAGTCGTATTTTAGACAAAATGTATCTTACCCAAAAAGTTAAATGCATACGAAAATACCAATTACAATTTCTTGCGTATAAACGCCTAAATTCTATACCACAAATAAACGGTACCAAATTCAATAATCAAAGCATCTTTAAAAAAACAGTAAAATAAGTAAGTATCATTAACCGAAGTAGAAGATGGGAAGATGCATTTTTTTATTTGTGTTAAGAAGCCTGGATTTTATTTTTCCATTAAAAATAAGTCCTTACCCAATGAATGAATATTTTGACTTAAAAAAACGACTATGTGGGATATTTGGCGATATCTTATTTTTGTTTTCAAAACATCATATTAATGCATGCCTTTAGTAGTGGCGATATTTTAAAGGTACTCCGCAGGCCCTTGTCAATGTCATATTCGTGTTTAGCAACAACAAAAACCTCTTGACTAAAGAAATTGGGCTGATATTAGGAGAATTTGTTGTAAAACTTCAGAAAACGACGTTTACATCATTCTTAGCGCGCACCAGGTATTTTGCAGGTCCTTGTCAATGTCATATTCGTGTTCAGCGACTTCGAAAAACCCCCGAGTAACAAAATTGGGCTGATATTAGAAGAAATTGTCATAAAACTCCAGAGGACGACTTTTACGCCATCCTTAGCGTGCACCAGGTACCCCGTAGGCCCTTGATAATATCATATTCGTGTTCAGCGACCTCGAAAACCCCCGAGTAACAAATTCGGGCCTATTTCCATGATTATTTACCTACTTATAATTGTATTTCGAAAATACCATTTCTTATTGTACAAAGACAGTTTTTTATTTCTTATTAATTAAATTTGATCACAAAATTTGTAGACGTTCATACGAATCAAATGCAAAAAACCGCATTCAAATCCATCTTACTGCACAAAAAATCCCTCGGGCATTTCTTCGTTTTCTCGATAATTGGCAGTTTTAGCACCATACATTGTGAGTATACAACTAAAACCTTCATTGAAAAGTACTTTATCACTTTGATTTTCAACCATAAAATTTTAGCTGCTGCACGTAATTTATAATCATTTTTAAAAATTTTAATAAAATTATTTTTACCCTTTTATTATAAAAGACGGAGGTAGAATCACATCCAGTGAATGCATGAATAAATAAAAGATGCTCTTTCGTAATATTTTTTTATTTACTTAACATAATTTTTATTAAATAAACTCGTTAATATCATAAAAACATTTCTTTATCATCAGGTGCTAAGAGTATTCTTACAAGACCAGCAATGGAAAATTAATTCTCTAATTCCTCCTTAAAAATGGGGTTTGCAAAAAGACACGAATATTTAAAACCGTAAAAATGACGAAACCAGCAGCACCTGGAAACGTCTTAAAAATCATATTTTGCTTCTGCAAAACAGCATGTGGCTTCAAAAAAATAGACTTCAATGCTCACTGGCTTGCATTGTTTGCAGGACTGCGATAACCACCCACAAATTGAAGAAGATAAAATCTCCGATCCGCAAAATATAAATAAAAATTAAATTTCCCATTTTGGGATATATCAGTAAAGCAAAAATGTTTTAACATTTAATAAAATATTTTAAAATTTTTGATAAATAACTCTTCATAAAATTATATTTATTTAAATTTAATAATATTTTTTTAAATATCTTATATAAAATCTGTATTTAGAGTTGTTTAAATCTTAAAGAAATACATACATTTTTAATATTGTAATGTATTTTCATTTTATGTTACTATTATATTATCTTATAAGAAGCAATAAAGCAATTATTACAGTCCGGAAATTAAGTAAAATTTCTGCTTTCAGAAATTGAAGTTCACGATATCTTTAAACCTAAAAAAAAATAGGAGAAAATATGTAGGAAATTTAATTGTCTACAAAAAAGATTCTGTGTAAAAATGACGATAATTAATATTTAAAATGTCAGCGATTAAAAAAAAAAATGTTCCACTTAAATATCATAAATATGGTTTAAACATTATAAATATTTGTTTGTCCAGTCCAAAAGGTTTATGGTTTTAAATAATATGGAAAACCCAAATTAATAAACAAAAAATTATCAAAATCGGAGCTGTTTTTTAGGACTTTCAACTAAAATGCTTCATTGACGCTACTATTAATAGCCCAAGTTAAAAAGTCAATATACAATGCCAGCTAGTTTTGCAAAATAAGGCAGAGCTTAAGCTAATATCAATGAAAGAACCGGTTATTTGGCTAATATTAAATAAAACAGATTATTTTCGAGGATTTGATAACAAAAAGGGGTATGTGGTATATTATTAATTTTCTTTATTAAAATAGAATAGTATTTTAAACTTACAAAAATTAAAATTACTCTTAATTTTTTATATTTATATCATTTAAAACACACACACGTATTGTTAATACACGTAATTTCAATAATTAACCGAACTATTGTAAAAGAAAACCAGAAAATGGTTTGTAAAACGTGTAACATTATTTGTACCAAGGCACTTCGCAATGGATTCATTGAAATTATCAGAAGGAAGATTAAATCTCATGCAAATTTTGGTTTCGTATTCGTATTCGTGCGAAGAGCTTTGTGCTGGAATTAGTAATAATCGTCATGAATATCTCCAAGGATGCCACATGTAATCACCTTTAAGCACGTAGTATTTTACTTCTTTCTTGTCCTTCCTTATTACCTTATTACATTGTTAAAGCTAATAGGGTGCCCTTTAAAATTAGGGTAGTTCTAAAATGTGTAGGTTAATATGGATCACGATTTCGAAATTAAAGTGCTGTCGTATTGCCATAAAAATATTATTAAGTGCGTTCCTAAAGGCAAAAAGTTTAATTTAATTTATTATTTAAGCTTTTAATTAAAATTAATATACGGTGCGGTCCATTAAGTGTGCAACAAAAGGAATATTGTTTTTTAATATAAAAGTTGGTTCTGATATGTTTTCTTTGGAAGTATTTGCCTTTAAATTTTCTAGAAAATGGGACCACTTCGGTCCAGGTTCCGGGGTATAGCAAGCTGAGCCTGCTTAGCCCTATTGACACCTATGAACTTGCAGATCGCCTGCAACTTGAGATTTTTCGAATTTTTAAAAATTCACATCTTTTAAAATATTAAGTTTTTCAAGAAGAGTCATAGGACCTTCTTTATTTGTATTTTAATAAAGAATATAAAAAAATAATTCGGTTGGAAAATAACAATTTCTTGCAATTGTTTAAAAAATTTCGGTTTAAAGAATTTGGCACCAGTTTGCCCCATAGCAACATGCATTTATATCATCAGTGGGGCAATTTAACGAGAAGCGTGTAAAAATTAGTGGAGTGGTTTTTGGTACTCGTGCGCCGATTCCTCCTAGACAATATTCTCCTCTACTGCGTTTTGGATACAATGACCTTACCGCGACACTTTATTTCGTAGTTTAAAAAAGTTAACCAGCATACGATTAGATATATTTTATTTGATTCATAACACGAAACTGCACGTAAAGAAATGCTTTAAAACTCTCTCCAATTATAGATGTATATCTTTTCTCTTAGTTTCTTGCAAGAAAATGAAAAAAATCGTATTCAAAATTTTAAAGTATTTAGAATAACATTAAATTATACTTGTCCGTCACAAAAGATACACAGTAGATCCTTATTTCTTTGCCTTACACAACGGGAATAAGTTCCTCTAATTGCTTTGTGTTTTCCACATCGTTTCTCCTGTCACAACTAGGACTGCTGACCAGGTTTGGCATCCTTAACAAATTTCCTTAGTACTAGTACTTTCTACCTACCTTAACTTTGTTTCTGGCTCTCCAACCTTCTTAATCGTTTTCAGTTATTGCAGATGGTTACGCTCTTAAAGCTTTTACCAAGCTATTACCTGTTATGCCACCAACCTCTATTTTTTTACACCAACGATTTTTTTCTTTGGTGTTAATATCATTCATCGATTTGCTGACAATAATACCTGTTACTCTAATATTGAGGTTCTTAATTCCGGTTCTAAGTCTGATGAAAAAAACAAACACATGCTAAAGTACATATCTCTTGGTAAAGCAAAAAATCGTGTTCACTTTATTGTCTCAAAAACACAAACATGTTTGTTGTCCCACAAAAAGGCCGCCAATTCGCCTGCCAATCCAATTATTTACCTATTAGCGGCCAAGCTTTGCGAAACAAAACAAGAAAGCCTTGTGGGCCTTACTTTCGAGAATAACCTTAATTTTCATAAACACACTATATCCATAGCCACAGCAGCTTCAAAAATGCCAGTTTTTCTCTTTTAAGCTATTCCTAGGTATTCCCATTGCGTCTTCCACAACACTTAGCATTCTTGATTATATTGAAAGCTGAGCTGTTTGCCCTCCTGAAGATGATCTTTTTCTTACAGGAAAGTTTTCTTCTCCTCTCCACTTAAATGCTACAGAAGATCTGAGCCACAATAGACCGATCGGTCGCAGTGGAAGGGTGTTTTACCCACTCACTTTAAACCTACCTACCTACCTACAGAAGATCTGTCGCTCTTTTATAGGTATTTTCACGGTTTCTGCTTCGAGGTATTAGCCAATATAATTTCTTTCTTAGCAGCTTCTAGTAGAGCAACACGTAGTACTATCCTTATTCATTCATTTACAGTTCATCTGGAGAAGCCCCGGACATCTAACTTTGTTCGTATCTTTATGCCCAAAATATCTTGGTTTTAAAAATTGCTGCCTACAAATGTTCTCACCTTTTCTTCCATACCTAATACCTGTCCATGCTGAATAAACTACCTCTTTCTTGTCTCAAAACACCCACTGTACATTAGTTCTTAGGATTAAAGTATTCGTTGGCTGTCCCAAGTTGAAAAAATTCACACAATGTGTAGCAGATTTGTTAGCCCTAGAAAGTGCTACTTATAAAAGGCCATGTTTTTAAAAGTGTTAGACAATGTTATGGTTTCAATAACACTAAAATCTTGTATTTCCATTGTCTTTATTTGTTAATTAATACACAACGTTTCGGTTAGTGATGTATCTCCAACCGTTTTCAAGTGATAACTAAAACTATTCTTAAAAGCTACGACCTTATATACTATCCGTTGTTCACCGAAGCTTGACCGACTTGTCACGGTTCAGCAACGGCAGCCAGATATTCGGAATGTCTACACTAGGTTTGCTAAATACATTTTGATTGTTTGCAATTATTACAGCTTCTTTAAATTTTCTTTTCTTCCAGTGGGTTTCTTTATGAATGATTTTTGCTTCCGACCATTGTATACGGTGTTGTTTTGACCATGCGTGTTCGGCAATCCCTGATTTTGACGTTTTACCTCGTTCCGTATGTTTTTTGTGTTCTTTAACTCTAATTTCTAGTGGTCTTTTTGTTTCCCCGATGTATACTTCACCACATTCACAAGGAATTTTGTAAATACAGTCATTTTTTGAAACATTGTTGTCCGGTCTCGTCTTAGTAAGAATACTTCTCAGAGTGGTTTGGGATTTAAATGCTCTTTTAATGTTATACCTATTCGCTATTCTGCGGATCTTTTCTGAAGTTCATTTAATATACGGAATAGTCATAAATGTTTGGTCCTGTGTAGTCTTGTTCAAATTAAAGTTATTTGTCTTGTCTTGATATTTATCGATTGTTTCTTTAACCAATCTCTTACTGTAGCCGTTTTGCTTGAGATACCTAGTTATATTACTTATTTCGGCTTGCAGAGATTCCTTACTGTTGCATAGGGTCATCGCGCGGTTATATAGAGTACGTATGACTCCTTGCTTTGTTTCGTTAGAGTGATTGGAATTCTGGTGTAAATATTGTCCAGTGTGGGTAGGTTTTCTGTATACCGAGGTATGTATATGTCCATTATTTCGTTTGACTAAAACGTCGAGAAAAGGTTGAGCCGAATTTTGTTCCTTCTTCATTGTGAATCTGATACATGCTCGAAGACAGTTTAGATGTTCTAAGAAAACTAAGTTCTTCCTCATTACCTGTCCATACAATAAAAGTATCGTCAACATATCGTAGCCAAACTTTTGGTTTGATGAGTGCAGTATTAATTACGTGTTCCTCAAACCATTCCATATATATGTTTGCTACCACTGGAGAGAGCGATGAAGCCATGGGAAGTCCATCGTTCTGCGCATAGAACTTATCTTTCACTTGAAAGTAAGTACGGAGGCACAGCTCCAACAATTCCATCACTCCATCCAGCGGCAGGGTGGTGCGTTCTGTTAAGGTATCACCTTCGTTGAGCTTGGCCCGAATGATGCTTAACGATTCTTCTATTGGTACATTTGTATATAGACTTTCTACATCAAAGCTTACGAAAGTATCGTTTGGTCCTATTTCTACATTATTGAGAATCTCAACAAAATGACTGGAGTTTTTTACAAAGGATGGTGACTTACCGGCTAAGGGTTTAATCAGTTCTAAAAGGTATTTTGCCAGTGCAGTCGTGGGTGAATTCCTGGAGCTGGTGATTGGCCCTAAAGGTATATTGTCCTTGTGTATTTTTGGTAGTCCATATAGATGTGGAGGCTTACTATTATGAGATGTTAGAGTTGTTCTAGTTTCATCTGTCAGAAAGTTTTTAAATTTTCTTAAAGTCCTGTAAATTTTGTTTTCTATTGAGGGTGTTGGATCCTGATTAAGGGGTCTGTATTTGCCTTTACGAAGGACTTCGTCAATTTTTCATCATAGGTGAATGTATCCATGACTACAGTGGCATTTCCTTTGTCTGCTGGAAGAATTTTGATGGATGTATCATTTTAAGGGGTTTTAAGAGCTGCTAATTCGTTCTGAGTAATATTAGTGGGGTTACTTTGTTTTGTTTCTAAAACGGTTCTTACTTTTCATCGAAGTTCTTCCGCATCTGGTCCCTGGATCCTTGTTGTTTCCAAAGAACTAATTATGTCTAGAGTGGGTGTATGCTTTGGAGCTATGGCCATTGTTATATTAAAGACGTTTACCAAGATGTGGTGATTTCATTGCGCCTTTCATTGGTAACAAATTTATATTGATGCACGATGATGCTAGATCTCACGTGGGCCAAGTAGTATCAGTGGAAAAAATTGGAATGGCCCACATGCAGTCCAGATCTTATTCCAGTTGACTATTTATAAGACAAATTAAAAAGAGTCGCTCTTCGTCATCCTATGCCGCCAGAAAAGGTATAGTTAAGGTTGGAACCGGCAGAGGAATATTGGATCATTTTCCAGGCAAGGTTAAAAAACCCTATTCATTCAATACTAAAAAGATTGCGAACTGTCATTAGTGCGAGAGGAAACATAACCGCTATTCAATTGTTTTTTCAGATTTTAACTAATTTTAGGCATTTATTTTTTTTAATATATGTTTTTTAATTATAAATTTTGCAGCTTTTACAGGAAATGGTAATGGGATAATTAAAACGCAAATTCTTAAAATATTTTTAAGATTATAAAAAAAATTAAACAATATCAGCTAGTTAATAATTGTGTTCTAAGGTACGGCAAAATTTAATTTTTTATATTCACCCACCCATGCTTCTTTTATAAAATTATCTGCTCCAAACGTTCATCAATCTTTATAAGCGTATTGTCTTTGGGACCCATGTACAAAAAATAAAATTAAAAAAAAACCAATCTAAGAAAATTTCGGAAGGGAAAAAAATTTAAAAAACCCAACCAAAAACTTCCAAAAAAAACGAAAAAAGTTTTAAAATTTGAGGCGTTTTTGCTTTTCCAATATTTATGTTTGGGCCAAACTTTTTTTTTTTTTTTTTTTAACCCCTTTCGCCGGATAATTTAAAACAACCTTAACAATTTGCCTTTAAAGTACATTACACAAAATATATTTTTGGTAAAAGCGACAATAACTTTTATTGTTTATTAAATTATTAGTAAGAAAAGGGTAATCATTTCTTTTAGCTATTTTTTTTGCCATACGTATTATAGCTTGTTTGTTTGGGTTTTCTTGAATACAAAAGACATTTCTTTTAGGATTATTTATATTTTTGTTATGTAATTAATTAAATGGTTGAGTATGATCAGGGAGGCATTTAAGGATGCCTCGTCTAAACTCCCCTTTTTTTGTTTTTAGGTATTCCCGGAATAATGAAAAACAATGTCAATACATTAACCCACAAACTAATGAAACAATTTTTAAAATAGGAATAAAATAAAAAAAGTTATAAATCATCATACTTAATCGAAAATTTTATGTTAAAATTAATATTACACATATATCATTATTGTCAGTGCACAAATTAACTAAGAACAATTAAAATAATAAAAATAGGTTTTCGGTTATTTCTTGGCAACAGCGTACCAACTTAAAACTTCATTAGGAATTTCAAATTTGATTCTACAGTTGCCACAAAGAACGATATAAGTAGAGATTTAACGATGAACCATTGTCGTATTTCAATGGTTTTCTCCTTATCGGTACCATTTTATGGTTGACCTGCTCAATCGATTTATACCTAGACAACGATAGGTGTACGAAAGGACAAAGAAAGTTCGCGAGATTTGTATCTAAATATATGCCTTGACACGTTTGGAAATTGTAAACTCGTGTTAAACATTTGTTGCATTGTAAAAATTAGTTGATTGATTTTTATATGTTTGCAAGCATAGTATGTATTTTTTCACCTATCTATGTAGTACGTGTATTGCTTAATTCAAGTTTTGTTACGTAAATATATCTAAAAGACAGAGATAAGATAATAAATCACATGGGATTTTGAAAAAAATTTTTATAAAAGAGGGAAATATGAAATAGCATTTTATTATTGCATTATTTTCAATGCTCCAAAAATTATTTTAAAGACTAATCTTAAAAGGCCAGGTTCTGCAGAAAAAAGAGCCATGTAACCTTGTAAGCGTTACTTAGACTTAGAACAACCTTAATTGGCATAGACACATTAAATTCATAGCCACATCATCTTTAAAAAAGCTCAAATACTTCTTTAAAGCAAGAAAATATGTATTTCTCCCACTTCTGCTGTGTGCGTATCCCAAACCAGGCACTCTTTAGGGAATATTGTAGGGAATAGCGTCCCCCACAACACTAGGCCTTCTTAATTTCGTCCAAAGATAAGCCATTCGCCTTATTAGTTATTCTACCTTTACAGGAAAACTTTTCCACCTTTGAGCTGTAGAAGATCTGTCCCTTTTTTATAGGTATTTTCACAACCTCTTTTCCAAGAAATTAGCAAACATAATTTTCTTGTCTTACAGCCAAGAGACCAACAGGTAGCGCTACTCTCATGCATCCCATTAGAGTCCATCTGGAAAGGCCTTGAACTTCCCCTTTTCATTTTAAAATCTTTAGATCCCATGCAAGACCTTCACTTAAGACACACCCAGTATGTTAATACTTAGGGTTTTAAGCCTGTACTGTCTTAAGATAAAAAAATACTGGTAATTTCTTTAATACATTTATTTATCTTATATTTTTTCTTAAATAAAACCATATTTAGTACAAATTATTTATTTTCTTTTAATTTATTTACTATCCTGGCAAGTAAGGGAAAAAAGGATAGTGATCTGTAAGAAAACAGATACCTTAATAAAGAAAATAATTTAACCATCTTCCCAATGATAATAATGGAAAATCAATGTCATTTGTATTGAAAGGTGATTAGACCTCTGCCCTCTCAGAGCATGTATTGAGATCTTATCCTAACAAAAATCTATCAGTAAAACAAAGAATCTTTAACTATAGACTAACAGGAGGACGGATAGTGGTGGAATCCTCATTTGGTATTTTAGCTAATAACAGATTAAAAACATTGGGACAAGGGGAAACAAGCCAGGTATTAAGAGCAGGGATTATTTTGAAAACCAATTCATTTAACCCCAAACTTGTGTTTTATGGTAATATAATAAAATTAAAATGTATTCTTATATAATTAAATTTAATGTGAGTGTTCCAAGATACCAATAAAGAATTATCTATCTTATCAAAACTTTTTGTTTAATGTAAGTTTCCTCACCTATTACCAATTTAATTATAAGCACCAATTATTTAATACAAAGAAAAGCTGTAAATAAATTTAGCTAATAAAAAAAAACAGAAATGGGTATATTTCAATAGCGCGCTGCGGTCAGTTTAATCCTTACATATTATAAAATGTACCGCAAATGCGCAAGAAGCAAAAAAAACATTGAAGGACCTCTCTGCACAAGGGTTGTCAGGCAATTGAATAGTTGACAGTGCGCGCGGTTACACAGAAACCCACGTGGTCTATTTCTGCCAGAAACTGTTTACTCACCCTCGGAATAGATCCAGATGCAATTCATAGATAACCCAACTTTAGGTATGTAATCGCTAATCACATTTATGGCAAGTTTACGCCAGCGCGCACTAAACAAACAATAGGGTTTCCAACATGCGTATTTGAAATTAAGGACCAGTGCCGGACTTGGAAATTTCTATAAATCATGAATTAATTTATACTCATAATTTTTTTCTAATTTTGACATTTAAAGTAACACTTTTCAAAACTCATAGCCGTCAAATAACTTAGTTTTCATAACTAGTTACAAATAGTAAATTTTTTCGCAACTGGTGATAAAAAGTAAGATAAATATTTTTATATTTTAAACTTAAATTTAAAAAAGAATTATATCACATTTAAAATAAGAAAAAAATGGTTTGTAAAACGCATTGAAAACACTATTTTTTATTTTATTAATATTAATTTTGCTCTGCTGGTTACAAATAATGGTGCTTTCCCCAACTGGTTTCACAAATAACTATTTTATATATTTAGATACTGAATTATTTTATTTTGCCTTTCTATACATATATAAATTATGTTAGGTAGTAAAATAAATAAAAAGGTAACAAAATTAATATAACAAAATTTAAATAGCAAAATACAGGGGCTAATAAAAGATAGGGTTTGATTCAAGACCCAGTCTTTGTGAAATGGTTTTGAAATCGATCGATCGCGTAAGTGTTGACTATACACGGTTTTACGTTAGTTCAAAAACGACGAAGTTTGAAGGCTTTCTGTATATTTAAAGAGTTCTGCTTTGCTTGGGGATCAGTAAAGGGATCGGGTAATACACTGTCACCTATCGGTTAGGAATGGGTTTATTTGACTGGACTTACATAGAGGCCGTACAATAAACGGTTTTTTGCGAGATTGAAACAAAGTTCTAGACAAAGGAAAAAAATGTTGGTACAAATACCGTTAACTCTTTTTCTGCTTAAACTTATGTTTTCTATAGCAATAATAGGATATTGTTAATATCTTAAATGTATTTATACAAATGAGCATACTTTTACTAGAGGCAGCCTTGCTGTTTGGCAGTGCAAATAAGCCTGCGAGAGAGGAAAAAGGATCATAGTATAACATTTCTCCGTGTCTTTAACGTGCCTTTCCACCCACCAATGAGCAACTTGGAGGAAGAGAGAAAGGTTAGGCCGTTATTGCACAAATGTTCACCAAAAAACAGTTTATAATTTTTATATGAACAAAAGGAATGTAAAATGCTACGACTAAACACAATAAGTACAATAAGTCAATAAAACAGTAAAACTTGCTTAGCATTTATAATTATATAGAAATTATATCACAAAATAAGTCAGTCTTTAGTGTTGTTATCGCCGATAGTATAATTTTTCAATAAATGCAAAAACCTCATTACAAGCATTTTTTTTATCCCCGAAGGCATCTGAGAACTTATGCCATAAACAAGGTCTTGCTTACAACACTTCAATGAGAGTACCAATGTCGTATTTAAATTTGGGTCTCATGGCGTATGCGTATGCATGCACTCCTATCTACTTTTCGTGAGACACTGGCATCAAATATAAAAATAATGACGATAGGTGATGTACAATCGTTATCAGTTTTTAAAAATTGCTCAAAATTATGACGACGCCGCAGCAATATAAAGCTAATATTTATTTTTTAAATGTACATATCTATCAAAACCATAAATTTATGTAGCTCTTATGACATAAATATAAGACATAATAAACGATTTACCACACAAGTAGGCATTACGCAAGAAAATCGCCATAACATACATGACATATAGTAACGACAGAGGCGACACGGTGCGGCCGAGGTGAAAGTGCACGGATCTCGTGCTTCAACAATGACTTCCGGATCAGACGAACGGCGTAGACACACACATTCTATGTATGCCTTTTTTGTTGTTTTACTATGCACGCATGCTGAATTGGTTGGTAAAGAAAAATTGGGTAAATATGATCAGTTTTTTTTTAATTTGTTTTCTGCAGTTTTTTTTTGTCATTTACTTCTGTATGATAACTGGCTAGACTCTGTTGTATTTTTATCATAGCATTATGACCTGTAGATGAGTATCATTTGACTATATTAAGTATAAGGAAGAAAGGGAGAGACAAAAAAAGACGAAGAATTTTCTTCTTAAATGTTGGATTCTATACTAAATCATTTCTTGAATTCTTTGGTATTGGTTTATTTTGTTACGACTAAAATTGTTAGGAAAATCTAAAATTTTTACTAATTTACTTTAAAACATAAACGTCTTGCGTTGTTAGTGCAAATTTTTCGTATAAAGTCAGTTGACAGTAGTTAATCTGTGGAAATTTCAAATAAGTACATTATTTAATGATCTTTATATTAGACTGATTATGAATTTTTATGTTTTTCACCTATTTAAGAAAATAAAACTATGTTCACCTAATTGCAACTAGAATTTAATGAATTCTGGAAAATGTAACTTCCACTTCTAGTCGTTTCGTTACTAATAATTATTCATCGTCACTATTGTACTGCAAAGTTAAAAAACTAACCCCCCAATTGCGATTTAAAGCTTTTACAAACAAGAAAAAGAAAGGCAGAAGGGCAACTGTGACAGAGAAGGATAAATGCCAATACGTCTTCGGACTATACTCCTAAGCTTTTTCAAATTCAGAAGACCTTCGATAAAAACATTGTTAGAATCTCTTCTTTATGTTTGTTACAAAATCACAGCCTCGGTGACATATTTACCAAAAATCAGTTCTGAATGTCAGTTGAACGTGTCTGCATTTACTCGAATTTTAATATATACGTCAATGTAGTTATTGTCAGGTACCTGAAAGTTAAGAACATGATGAAGTGGTAAACACCTTGCAGTGCATCTTTCTTGTAAACCGTTCGCGAAGTTGACACCAAGAAGGAACTGTGAGAGTTTGGGCTGGAGTTTCCAAGCTGTTTTAAAACTGATCTCGTTCTTAGTGAAGAGTTTTTAAGGGCCAATAAAATACGGGAATATATTGTTAAACCTATTTTTTATCCAAACACTTCACACAACGAAGAAAATTTTGTGCTTATGCACTTCCGCATGTGGGGAGAACCGAAAAAAAAATTAACCAGCATAATATTTAGGTATCCCCATCAAATATGTTTAGGATATGTTAAAAAGACGAGCTTAAAATCGAGCAGTACTGTTTAACATAAGGGAAAATGTTCTAAATTTTATGAAACAGTAATGGTAATAAACTGAGCAAAACGACATTGACAATTTGATAAGAAGTATGCCCAATAGATGTTTAGCTATTATTAGCCACAAAGGCGATGATACACTCTATTAAAAAAGTTTTGAAATATATATTTTTTTAATTGCCAAAAAAATCCAAAATTTATTTATTTTTTATTAGTTCCTGTATAAAACGATAAGTTTTACAATTTTTGATAATTTATTATTGTTAGAAATTTGTTTAATTTAATTTTTTTTCCATGTACTATTTTGATGTCTGTATTTATTACATATTTTACTAGGGATCATTACCAGAATTTTAGCTGTTAGTTATTGTTGTGTTAGGTTCGGATTTTATAATAATAAAGATTTGAATGGGGTGGTACAGAGACTATAACTATTTGTATAATATCCGTGGTGGCACTACCGCAATGCCTAAAAGGTGCTGTAAAATACAGTCATATTGCAGGAGACACTTTTTTTTCTATAAAAAATTAAATTGGACTTGATTGGTTATGATGCATTTTTTAACACATTAATTTTTTTTTTTACTTTTACGTCGAAGAGAACTATGGTAGATATATGCAGAATGATTGGTTCATTTTTCTATCGCTGTTTAACAATATTTATATGACAAAAATACCAACCAAAGGATTAGAAGCCAAGATGATGTACTAGTAAAATGGCCACCACATTTTCCAAATTGAAATATGTGTGACTTCTTCTTCTAAATAAAATAATTTTAGGGATTAATTTGCGCTTCTTGTATTTAAATTACAGAAAATTCTTGGGGTTTTCAGACGTTTGTACACTTAAAATTTTAGTATTATTTTTTATAACTTGAGAAGCTTTACAAAGGTTTAGAGTCTAAGTACTAAGGTAACATGGGTGTGACAAGAGGCAGTTTATTAACAAATGACTTAAAAATTTGGAGGGGAAGAATGGGTCTTTACTAGCACTAAAAGGTAATTCTGCAACTAAGAACAACTCGTTTACTCTGTTTAAAATATATCATAAGAATATAGATATTAACAACCTATTTTCCTACATAAAATACGCTCTGTTGACAGGTAAGGCATTTCTTATATTTTTGTTAGCCCGGACTGCTGTAAGGTTTATACAGGGTGTCCCAAAAGTAATGGGACACAGAGCAACAGCGGATTCCTTAGGTCAAAATAATGCAATTTACGTAAACTTGCCTTATCCCAAAGTTGATAATAACCAAGATACAGGGTGACAAACTTTTAATTTTGCTTTCGTTTTTTCGTAAAATTTTTTAACTAAATAAAAAAGCGGTACAAAATTGAGGATCTGGGGGTTCTTTGAGGCGGGAAATTCAAGTTCGTCCATGCTTTTAATTTTGCTACCAGAGGGCGCTAGCTACGGCCTACCCGATTTGTTTTAGGTGGCATAACTTTTTTTAAGCTTAGTATATTGACCTGTTTATTAAAAAATAAGTTACTATAAATCCCTCTGCATCAAAAATGTATACTTTATTTGAGTCTCTAGAAGCAACTGCTTTGAGATAAACGCACTCTAAGGACCCGCAATTTTCTTATGTAAAATTAATTTTGACCAATTGTTTTTAAACGTTCATGTGATAGTTCTTAACACGCCAATCAAAAGTCTTTACGGGCACAAAACCTGAAAACGCCTCCAACCCCCCCAAAATTACCCTCAAAGGTCACTGGGGAATTGCGAACTTTTAAGGGTGATTTTGGGGGAGTTAGAGGGGTTTTTGGGTTTTGCACCCGAGAAGACTTTTGATCAGCGTGTTAAGAACTATCACTATGCAAAGTTTAAAAACAATTGGCCAAAACTTATTTTCCACAAGAAAACTGCGGGGTCCTTTAAAGATCATTTATCTCGGAAACACTGCTCCTAGAGATTTAAATAAAGAATACATTTTTGATGCAGAGTGATTTATAGTTGGTTATTTTTTAATAACCAGGTTAATATACTAAGCTTCAAAAAAGTTATGCCATCTAGAACAAGTCAGGTATTTTTATATATTTTTCTTATTTTCTTTTGGAGACTAAATTAAACTTATGTTCTTTTATAACATTTATAATTAATGACTTTTAAAAACAAATATTAAATTATTATAGACGACCCTGTTTACGAAACTAAACAATCAAAAATTATTAGCTTTGATAGAAATGACAACATGACAATAGATAAACAGGGACAGGGAGAATATCGTCTTCAAACCTTATTCAAAGTTAGCGTCGTAGGTGGGACAAAGGACTATTCTTGCGTGGACAAAAATGTATACACTTTTAAAAATGGTTACATTATTTGTTATTCTAGACAAGTCCTTTGCAGTGTTAACTTTCAGCAAAAAAAAACAATTTAATGCTAAAAAAAAATAGGTTTATGCTGGCATGCATTTTTTTATTGTTTCCAAATAAATTTGGAAAAACAGTCCACGAAGGGTGAGGCTCTAAGTACTAACGTACCGTGTGTGTCTTAAGTGAGGTGAGAGGGAGTTTGTTCACACGGGACTTAAATACTTGGAGACTGATTAAACGACTCTTGATTCTGCAGAACTTGGCCGCTCATATGTAACGGATGAGCACTAGCAGACTTTTTTCGCGACAGCGAAGAAGACTGAGTTTTGGAGGCATTAAACTGAACAAGATTTTTGGCGCCTTTATCCAAGATAACTTTAAGGTCTTGCGATGGAGAAATCTGCATTGACCTACGCTTGGTTTCCAAATCAGGCTTATTAACTGGCTTGAGAAATGGAATGTTAGAGTGGAGGGTACTATCGTCAGCAAAACCATGAATGGGATTTATTGTGGAAGAAAGAAGATCGTTAATGTGTAGAAGAAACAGAGTGGATGCCAGTACTGAGCCTTGGGCCACCCCAGCATTAATTTGGTAGAAGCTGGAGAAATGACCATCCACAATAACTGATATACGTCGATTAAAAAGAAAACTGGAGAGCCACGAGCAAAGCTTAGGTGGAAGACCGTAAGAAGGAAGTTTGTTAAGAAGCCCATGATGCCAGACCTGATTAAAAACTTTGGAAATGTCAAGAGCAACGATTCAAGGGACTTGTTGCAGTTGTGTAAGACAAAGGAAAGAAGATCAGCTGTGGATCTTTTGTGACAGATTCCATATTGTCTGTCATGTAAGAGCGTGTGTTTTTCCAGATACTTTAAGATTTGGGAATTGATGAATTTTTCCATTACAATGCAAACAACAGAAAGAAGAGATATATGTCCATAATTAGAAGAAAGAGTCTTGCAACCTTTCTTGGGGACAGGTTGCACACGTGCAGCTTTCCAGTTCTCCGGAAAAATGCCCGTGTCGCGTAAGAGATTCGAAAGAGAGTTAGGATGGTGCAAGCTCGAGAGCATATTTTTTTGAGACAATTGCTGGTATGCCATCCAGCCCAGACGTAGTAGTAGTATCAAGAGAAGAAAAATTGCTTGATCTGTTTAGCTCTGCAGTTAAACGTATAAATGGCAGAGTGATTTGTAATAAACAAAATTTTATTTAAATAAATACCCTTGAGAATTGCAATAGCAAAAATATTTTTTTTTAGTGCGCTGTCTGTACATTGGTCACGTAAGTATTAATAAAATGTCTCTCCTATCTTAGATCTGATGATTAAGAAACCTAAACAAACAATATTGTAGATTACAAAACTGTTATGTGTATGCCACTTTATCTTTTTCATTTAGATCAAAAGCAGTTGCAATAATTATTATATGGTGCATTGTTTTAATTTAAAAAATGCATGGTCGTGATCTTTTAGTTGCACAAGACAAAGTCTTGGTATAAGACTTGTATTAATTAAAATAAAGTCGGTTATTTAATGATTAATACTTATTAATATCTTATAAGGTTCGTTAAATAAGGTTTTAGGCGCCTAATATGTAGATAGGTTGACTGGGATAGATAGCGATAATTAAAACATTGATTGACACGAATCCGACGTTTTCTAACATAGATCTTTTTATTAGATCTATGGGATATACAATATATTATGAGCTATTAATACTGACATGATTTGATTATTTATGTACCTAAATTTAACTTTTATTTATTATTACACAAATAAAAACCATTGGCGTACATTTTTTTCCACTCTATTGCACCCAAGCCAAGATGGTGTAATGACAAGAAGGGTAAATCGTTCTTTATTTTATCAATTTATAAACAACCTAAAAGGAAATTATTTTATTATTTACCTACTTAGAAAATTATTTGCTTATACAGTGTGTCTACTTAATTTGGCAACATATGGAAAACTTTTTTATTATTAATTTTACGAAAAAAAAGTTATTCTTAATAAAGAGTTCTGCATGTTCTAAAACCCAAAATACAATCAATAGATTTTAAATTTATTTAATTTTGTATGAGGTATGTCAAAAAATATCAATTTTCCTTAAGAGTAAATTACCTTTACATTTCAAAATACCGAAAATTGTTATAATAAAAAGTTATTCGGGATTAAAAACTATGTTTAAATATGCAATTACATCCTTTAAATTAAAAAAAAAACTACCAATTTTTCTGGAATTTTTACTGAATTTCTACCAAAACTGATGTTTTAAATGCCAATGTTAAATATTTCTTGTTAGAGCATCCTAAAATATATGTATGTACAATAATAATTATTCCCAGACATTTCTTTTCAGAGCATCCTAGATTACATGTACAATAATTACAGTTAAATTTTCGTTGTTCGAGTAGAGACATATTTTTTTAAATTTTGGGACAGTCCACAAAACCTGATGCCAAAGTACTAACGTACCGTGGGTATCTTAAGTGTGGTGAGAGGAAGTTTGTTCACACCGGATTTAAATATTTGGAGATTGGGAGGAGAAGGAAAAACTTCTGCGGGCAGCAGGTTTCATAGTCTTGACACTCTAGGGATGAAGGAACGAAGAAAACGGGAAGTTCGGGACCTCTCCAACTGAACTGTAAAAGGAAGCATAAAAGTTGCACTACGTGTTGCTCTGTTGGGAGCTGCCAGAGAAGGAATTATACTGGCCAATTCATCTTAGCGGAAGCCGTGAAAATACCTATAGAAGAGCGACAGATCCCCCACAGCTCGACGGTGGGCAAGAAGGGGAAGCCTTTCTGTAAGCGTTGGATCATTAATAAAACGGCTCTTCTTTGAATGTAGTCCAGAATACTAAGTGTTGTAAGGGACGCCATTCCCCAGACATGAGAACAATATTCTAAAGAGGGTCTGATTTGGGATACATACAGAGTGTACAGATTGTAAGGAGATAAATATTTTTTGGCTCGGATGGGTATTCCAAGCTTTTTTTGAAGATGCCGAGGCTATGGATGTAATGTGTTGGTGCCAGTTGAGGTTATTCTCAAAAGTAACGCCGACAAGATTAAACGACTCTTTGTTCTGCAGAACTTGGCCGCTCATATGTAAGGGATTAGCATTGGCAGACTTTTTTCGCGACAGCGAACATGACTCCGTTTTCGAGGCATTAAACTGAACAAGATTTTTGTCGCAGCAATCCAAGATAAGTTTTAGGTCTTGTAAAAGAGATATCTGCATTGACCTTCGCTTGTTTTCCAAAGCAGAATTACATGGTGGCTTAAAAAATTGAATACTAGAGTGGAGGGTACTATCGTCAGCACAACTATAAATGGGATTGATTGTGGAAGAAAGAAGATCGTTAATGTGTAGAAGAAACAGTGTGGGTGCCAGCACTGAGCCCTGGGGCACCCCAGCATTAATTTGGTAGAAGCTGGAGGAAAGACCATCTTCACTAATTGATATACGTCCATTAGAAAGGAAACTGGAAAGCCAAGGGCAAAGCTTAGGTGAAAGACCGTAAGAAGGAAGTTTGTTAAGAAGCCCATCATGCCAGACCTGATCGAAAGCTTTAGATATGTCAAGAGCAACGATCTGGGATTCACCAAGAAACTCAAGAGACTTGTTCCAGTTGTGTGAGACAAAAGAAAGAAGAGATATAGGTCTATAGTTAGAAGGGAAAGTTTAAGATCCTTTTTTGGAAACAGGTTGCACACGTGCAGCTTTCCAACTCTCCGGGAAAATGCCCGTTTCGCACGAGATTCGAAAGAGGCGAGTTAGGATGGGTGCAAGCTGGGAAGCACATTTTTTTAAGACGATTGCTGGTATGCCATCCAGCCCAGACGAATTTTTAGTATTAGGAGAAGAAAGAATACTCTTGATCTGTTTGACTTTAAAAATTTGGACATTTTATGAGAAACAGGGACAACTGTTGGAAAAGGAAGATTAATAGGAGGATCAAGCGTAGAATTGGCAGCAAATTGTTTGACAAATAGTTTGGCTTTTCCTTTGGAGGTGGAGACAATTCCATCATCAGAGATTAGTGGTGGAAAAGAATTTGTGCAGAAGTTTTGACTAATATTTTTGGCAAAGGACCAGAAAGCTTTACTGCCATTTGAGCAAAAGAGAACTTTATTTTTTATCCGATGTTTAAAACGGTCTTTTGCTTCTGAGATGGTCTGAATATACTGATTTCTTGCTTCGATGCTAGCCTGTCGATTTTCGGGACTGGGGTTTTGAAGAAACTTTTTGTGGGCTTGAATTTTTAAAAGTCTGGCTTTGTCACAGGATTTAGAAATTCACGGTTTGTGATTTGAAGTTATAAATGTTTTGAGAAATAAAAAAAAATATTATAAATTATTGCAACTGCATATTTAAACGTGATTTTTAATTCCGAACAACTATTCATAATAACAATTTTGAAATTGTTAAATATAAAGGTACATTACTTTACTACTACTACAAAAATTACGACTAAAATTAGTATTTTTTGACTTACCTCGTACAGGATTACAAAAAAATTAATATTTAATAATTGTATTTTAGTTTTTAGAGCTCTTTAAGTTTTACATCTTTTAATAAAGAATAACTTTTTTACGTAAAATTAATAAAAAAAAAGTTTTTCATATGTTGCAACTTAAATAGACACTCTGTATATACAGGGTCTGTCAAAAACATGGGACAACGCTTCTTGGTTAAAAATATGACAAAAATTATACTGTATGTCAGTATAGAACCCATATGGCCTTATTTTTACAGGGTGTAAAAAATAAATTCGGGATTGGATTTTTATTTGAAATTTTCAGATCTGGTTTTTTGATTTGAATATGACTCGTGCTCGAAAAACTGCCGGCGATGCCAGCGCTGTGAATGGCAAGACGGACTGCAAGGCAATGTATGAGTACACCGTCTAGTTTCGCCGCTCGCACGAGAATGTAATGACTTATTTACACTTTTGCCTTGTAACTCTAACCCTTGGAGTGACCAAAACCACAGTAGGAGGGCAAACCATAAGAGGCCCATCCAAAAGAACAAAGGAAAAACTACTCAGACAAAGTAGGAAAAGACTTCGCATAACAGTAGGATTGCTAACGGGGCATGACAACCTAAGAGGACACCTACACAAGATAGGCTCATACAATGTGGATCCAAGTTGCAGAATGTGCGACGAGGGGGAAGAAACAGCCTTCCATATCCTGTGCGAATGTAAAGCATTGAATCACAAAAGACAGGCATTATTTGGGCAGCCGGAAATGAGCCCACAGGAATATCAAATCAAATCAAATCAAATCAAATTTATTATGTAAATACAAAATCATTGCTTACATTCGTCAATAAAAATAAGAGTTTGTCAAATAGGTATACAAATATTAAAATAATAAATCGGTAATTACATTTTTTTAAAAAGAAGAACCATTTAAGACAAACATATGAAATATGCATTAATTAAAACATAAAATCCAAAATATCCTTCAAAACAATGTGAAGTATATAAATAAAAATTACAGTTAAGGACAGAAAGAACAAAAGAACAGAGAGACATCACACTGGAAACATATTAAAATCATATTTAAAATATTGCTCTGTGCTGTAGAAGGCATTTTTTATTAAAAACGTTTTTATTTTCTTTTAAATTTTGGAGATTCAAGTCTTTGACTTCTGTGGCAACAAGTTATACAACTTTATCGCCATGTGCTCAGGCCTGCTCTGACATTTTGTTAGCCGACAGTGGGTAGGCACTATGGTCTTATTCCTTGTGTCATGGTTATATATATCCTCAAAAGGTTGGCAAACCGTTCTTCTGCTTTATGTAAACTAAATTTTCATTATATAAGCACAAGGAAAAGTAAGTATTCCTAAGCTGACGAAGGCACCACTGCAATCCTCTCGGTATCCCAGACCTGCTATTATTCGTATAGCTGTTCGTTGCAATCCAAATACCCTAAGGGCATTGGACGAGTGTCCCCATGCGATCACTCCATTAGTCATGACACTATGGAAAAAGGCTGATAGGCTGTTCTCATAGTCTCACCCGAAACACATCCACACAAGTTTCGCATCACAAATACACTACTTCCTAGCTCTTGCACACACTCTTCACATGTACATCCCATTTCAATTTAGTGTCCAACAGATTCCCAAGAACTTAACCGATGACGTTGGTGGGTCATGATCAATTGTCTCAGTGTAAACATTAATTTCTGAGTTTTATCCTGGTTAAGTATGAGTCTGTTGTACAAAGAACCATTCTTCCACTGTCCCCTTGCTTCATTCAGCCTGTCATTCGCCATTTGCTCAGATTCTCCTACCGTGTAGACAGTTGTGTCATCCGCAAAAAGCACACATTGCCCTACATGCTGGTTAAGAGGTAAATCATTTATAAAAATTAGAATAGAATAGGGCCCAGGATTGATCCCTTGGGACACCTTTTCCAATTTGCCGAATCTGATAGCACACCATTCACCCTAACAGCCTGGTAGCGCTCTCGCAAATAAGATTGAATTAATCTAATGCTATTTTCAGAAAAAATATAATATTTTAGTTTCATCAGCAAAAGATCATACGAGACGCAGTCAAACGCTTTGCTCAGGTCGCAAAACAAAGCAGAGAAATCTTGCTGGTTTTCAAATCCATCCATTACACTACCCAGAAAATCTAAAATAGCATTAATTTTATTTTTCCCTTGCCTAAAACCATACTGACAATTTGAGAAGATATTGTTTGTCTCAAAAAAGTGAATCATTTGGATAGCTAAAGCTTTCTCAAATATTTTTGATATAATTAGCAGTAAGGAGATGGGCCGGTAGTTATTAACAAGGTTAATGTCACCCTTTTTAAAAATTTGGTGTTACTAAGGCCATTTTCAAAGCATCAGGAAAAGTGTTTTCTCGGATGCAGATATTAATAAGGGTAGAGGGCTTATGATTAGATTTTTATGGATTTTATAATGGTGACATTCAGACCGTAGATGTCTGCACTTCTTTTATTTTTTAGTTGGTCAATAATATCTCGTATGTTGTTATAGCTTACTTCTGTAAAAGAAAATTGTTCACAAGAAGATCGTTTTTTTGTTCAGGGTTTGAGCAGAAGGCTGTGCCACTGTCGGGAAGGTCTTTTAATAGATTTGTGTATGCTTGTAAAAAAGTCATTAAATCTTTGAGCTGGTATTTCAAAAGTTTTTTATGTTTATTTTTATTACCACGTTTGATGTTTTAATCCTCCACTGCTCTTTGCAGGGTTTGTGGAGCTCCTTATTGCCTCATCATTTGAATCCTTTTGCTTTTACAATAGCAGCCCTATACCTATTTTTAAAATTCTTAAACTCAATCTTATCAGTCATTCTATTATATTTTTTACATACCTCATTCAAAAAATTCAATGTCTCTCTCATACGTCTCAGATCCTTACCGTACCAACTCACCCTGTTTGGCTGGTCAGAGCGAACAGAATATGTTTTCTCCGGGAAAGACTGCAGGTATGCCTCCTCCAGCGTGGACAAGAAGAAGTTAAACCTCTCTTCTACGCTAATCTCTTGGTCATCAATAAAATTCCACGAGACATTTTCTATAGCATTGTAAAAGTTATTGAGCCCATTTCTAGTCATTGGCCTATAAGTCGTTTTTGTTCTTTTTAAGCTTTCATTTATTATATCCAAGTGAATGACCTGTCCACGGTGATCAGAGATATTATAATCTACTATTTTAGCTGAAAAGAGTTATATGAAAAATTCACAAAAACATTATCTAAGCAGGATTTCCGAGTCGGTCCATACCAGGTACCGAAACCCATAAGCTCCCAGAACATCCAAGAGCCCAAGGAATCCGATCCACCTCGATCCCAACAGTACGTTGAAGTCCCCCGCCAGAATTATCTGTCTATAATGACCTATATGATTTATTAAACCCTCTAAGGCTTCCAGAAAGGTGTCTAAGCTACCATTGGGAGGCCTGTAAATACAAACTACAAAAATATTTATCTTGTTTAAAAATACAGCACAGAGCTCTATACATTTATCAATATTAAAAGCATTTATGTCACTAACAGGTAAAAAGTCAATGTCTTCTTTGATTAAAATTGATGTGCCTCCACCGCGAGACAGGCTACGGGTTGAATACACACCTACATTAAACCCTGGTAATCCCAGAGCGTTCATTTCATCCTCCGACAACCAGTGCTCTGTAAAACACATGACACCGAAATTCTGATCTGCAGTGGCAGCCTCCACTTCATGAATCTTGTTTCGCATTGATCGTACATTATAATGTAGAATACTTAGCTTATTCTTTATAGGTTCATCACCTTGTTTTGGCCGTTTCCAGACGCTAGTTTTCTCAGGTTTAAAAAATTGTTTATGTGAATACCCATGGGCCAAAAGTCTGCGTTAAGAATGGTTTCCTTCATGTCAGACGGTACACCAATTTTAAAAGAGTTGTATTTTTGTTTCCATTTGGTAGTTATTAACTCACACTCACACTCATTCACGCCATTGAGTTTGAGGTAGTTTTGTATATTTTCGACAGTCATTGTTTTGTCGAGGCGTGATACAAAAAGCCATGAGTAATTTGGAGTAGTTGCCGCCTTTCGAGTTGATTGGCTTTCTTTCTGGCCTTTTATAGCCTTGGGCCTTAGTTTTGGATCAATTTTCCTGTTCTTCTTATAAATTACTGTTTTCCAGCCATCATCATTGATTTTGATTTGTTTTGATTTGTCATCAGTCGATTTTGATGTTTTGGGGTTGATGTGCTTTTCTTCTTCTTCTGCCAATGGCTGGACTTTCGACATGATCCGGACTGCATTCGAGATTTGGCGCCGACATTGGATTATTGGTAAAACTTTCATATACGGTTTTCTTCTATTTTTGGATTATTTGGCAAAATTTTTATATAGTCATATTCTAGGGCCCTCGGGGATTAAATATACTGGCGGAAAAGAGAAATTATGTGTTTTAATTTTTTTTTATTTTGATTTTAAGATTTAAAATTCCTTGATTTTCTCCATATAATGCGAAAACTCCCCTTTATGACAAGAAACGTCAGCGTGCAGTGTTGCCAAATGGAGGTCTGTTTTAATACGTCCCCAAATTTTCACGTCTGAAATATAATTGGGGAAAATAAAGAGCCGCTTTAACAGGAGAGACTATCTAGAGAAAGATATTCCAGCATATAAGCATGCGCGGTCTTTTTTAATACGTCCCCGAATTTCAGACAAATTTAAAAGTTCTAGTCGGTCATGGTTAGTTCTGGTTAGCAAAGCAGCTTTTTATTTTCCCTATTATTTTCCCCAATTATATTTTAGACGTGAAAATGCGGTGACGTATTAAAAAAGACCGCTCCTGCTTTAACTAACCAGAATTAACCATGATCAACCTTTTAGACAAAATCAAACGCCCTTAGTCGGTCATGGTTAGTTTTGGTTAGCATTTCAGACAAATTCAAAAGCCCTAAGTTCTAGTCGGTCATGGTTAGTTCTGGTTAGCAAAGCAGCTTTTTATTTTCCCAATTATATTTCAGACGTAAAAATGCGGGGACGTATTTAAAAAGGCCGTTTCCTGTTTTAACCAACCAGAATTAACCATGACCGACCTTTGACAAAATTAAAAAGCCCTTAGTCGGTCATGGTTAGTTTTGGTTAGTTGTGGTTTATTTTTCCCATTAAAGTTCAGACATAAAAGAAATAAAAAATTTAAACAACAGTGCCCAAAATTTTAAATCCGGCAACACTGTTGATACTTATTTTAAACATTGAAATGTACGTGACGAACTGGAAGGCAACGAATAACTAAAAGGGGAACCTTGTAGTTTTAGGCAACCCGTAAGGCGAGGTATACCCATCTTTGTCTGACACACGCTGTGTCCATTAAATGATTTGTGTTAAGTTAAAAAGTCCTGTTTTTTATTAAAAAAATTGAAATAAATGGAGCGGCCCTTGTAAATGTTAATTTATATATAAAACTTTGGTTTCAATCGCAAAAATAGGCAAAATTATATTTTATTTTCGTGAAATACAGTATTTAATAGAAGACAAACTTGCAGTTTCTTCCTCTTTTTTGTATCTAATTCAGGTAAAACGTTTATTCAGAAATTAAACAATTGAAATATAATACATATGTTTATTATAAAAGGGGTGATATAATTATATATTGTTAAACAGAATAAGTTTGTTTAATTTTTGCCTTATCGTAGCTCCTTTGCCTAACAACAGCTCGGTTGAATTTCTAAAAAAAAATACTTTATTAGCAAGTACATATTTTAACATTATTATATTACAAGTATTAAATAACTAAGTACCGCATTTGTAACTAACCATGGATGGCTCTTCATTTTCCTTCAACTTATACGAAGAGTCCAAACTTCGTTTTAATATTTTGCGGGAGGACTGTTCTTTCAATAAATGTTGTGGAAATTTGAAAATACTAGGTACAGCATCAAGTTTTAACCACTTCACATTTGCTCCAGGCCGGTACTAATAATCATTTTCCAAAAAATGAGCACTGCACAATTTGCTTGTTTTTGTTGGATGCCAGTTCACTTTTCTGATGGCATTTATCCATAATTTCAAATCTCGGGCCTTTTAAAAGAGAAACTACAAGAAAATTTCAGCTATATATCCGAATAAATATGAAAAATAAATAATTGTATTACATGGAGCACATGAAAACACCATTACTCACTTTGAGGTTACCCTACAAAAATTATAAAAATATTACCTGTGAAATTGAATTTCACTGCGTTTATCATGTAGATTATTGCAATTATAAGCCACACAAGACATCACCATGTTGAAAGTTTTATATCTTATCCAATTTCTTAACAAATTAATAAAATAACTTCCGAAATAAACAAATCACCATTAACTTGCATGAACGCGACAAAGACGGCGATACTTACTATAGTCTATCTCTCTCGTCAAAAAACGAGTTACGTCTCCTGTCAAAAGCATTCAAATGGCGTTGCCGTTCCAGTTCGTTTACGATACATTTCAATGATTTTAAATTTGACAGTAGAAAGAATTTATAAATCATTAGATTTCTAACCTATATATATTTTTTTATTTAACTTAAAAGTTGTTTTTCATAACCTCATTAAGCCTGTCATAGGCGCAGTTGCTCAATAATTGCTCAATAGCGCAGAATACATTTTAACTCCTTCACAGCACCTAAGAAAAAGCTCAGTCAAAGAAGAAAAGTCGGAGGCCCCGATATGGTTTAAGAGCCAGACAACATCGGAGCCACCACCCAATCGTGCTGGCGATTGCCTTGCAGCAAAGCCATAAACCAGACAAGCAAGCAAAAAAAGTTGTTTTTCCAGATTTTCTCCCTATTTTGTCAATGGATTTGTGTGTGTGTGTGTGTGTCATGTTTTAGTGAATAATTATTAATCTATACGTTTTTACCCCGCCCAGCACCCCTATTTACTCCAAGGTCCCGTAAGCTTGTTTAATTAAAAAATAATAATAAACGCATAATTTCTCTTCTCCGCCAGTATATCTGCAATCCCTGAGGACCCTAGAATATGACTATATAAAAATTTTGCCAAAAAATTCAAAAATAGGAGAAAACCGTATATGCAAGTGTTACCGCCGATTTTATTAAAATTTAGTATACAGGGTTTTTTTGAGGCGTTGATTCACGGTGGTTTGCACCACTAGCTCTTAAAAGTTCACAATAACTAACGGCGGTTTGCACCACTGTGGTTTAAGCAGTTTTAAGCCCTTCTTAACCTAAGTTGCATTGAGACGGTGCCAAATATGACAATAGTCACATTCAAAACGTCCCTTAGTTAAGAAAACAGAAAATCACAACGGTGCAATTGACCATAAGTAGCACTAAGTATTAAGGTTGACCTTAACGATTAATAGCTATGCACAAGTTACACATATTATTTTTTTAGTTAAGTATTAAAAATGCTCTCCAACATTGTAAAAATTCTCCAGTTTTGATGTTTGGTAACTAGAGCTGCATTATTAGTAATGAAGAAGGAGACAATTTGAGCGAAAATTAAATTTTTGTTCCCCAAAAAGTTCAAATTCGTTTCTTACAGTTCATTTTTTAACAAAAATATGGTTTTTATTTGTGTAATTGTTAATTATTTGTCATGCGCATTTATAATAAGTAGCAGCAATGGAGAAAAAGAAAATAGAAAAAGGGCTCTCAACTTTTCATTTAGGGAAAAAACTCTTTTATTAATATAATCAACGATTATAATATACAAGTTATTTCTTTAAAATTGCAAAAAATTTTACAGACAGACTTTTTGAATAAAAATATGAAAAAATGGCCTAAACTTCTTAACTTTTGATCTATTGGGCTATAAATTATTAAGAAAAAAAAATTAGATTATTTTATTTTATAAATGTGAATAAAATGAATAAGGGCATAAAATTTGAGATAGTTGTTGATTTTTTTCCAAGACTTTCTTCCAACAAAATATATAGTAATAATCTGTTACATTGAAAAATGGTTAAAATTTGCACCCATAATGGTGGTTTCCATTCTATCATTGTATTGAATGTTGACTTTGTATTATTGACATGTCTTTGATTTGTTTACTCGAAAACGGCAAAATTATCAGACAAAAGCACTGGACAAAAAAGTTTCTATATAAATAGTTTTCAGAATGCATTTTCTCAATTGCAGATTTCCAACCTTAAAAAAAAATAAGGTCATTACTTAAAATATTTATTTTAAATTAATTTTGAAAATTCACAAACACAACACAAATAATTTAACGCTTTTACCACCAAAACAATAAAACTTTTTATTTTTGAGGTTATAAAATTACAAAAGTATCAGTTAAGCCAAAGAAATCTTCAGCTTAACTTAGTTTTAGTTTTAAGTGACAGTTAATCGTTAAGTGTTTGTTGTGCAAACGAAATCTTTCACTTAAGTATCACTTAAAGTTAAGGTTGACCTAAGTATCACTGGTGCAAACCGCTGTAAGTCAAATTTTGTTGGACACTTCTAGTTCTTAGGTTATAACACCCTGCTCGGCCCTAACCTCCAAAATGCACAAACTTTTCTAAAATTCCTCCTTGAAACTGGTCACAGCCAAATTAAATAATTTTATGGTAAAACATTTATTACTTTTTTGGATACATTTATTTTTAGGTTTCCTTAGTCGTTATTTTTAACAAAAAACACCACCAAAAGAAAAATATTTTTGCTTTTAAAAAGTCAACAAATTAAAAAAGCTATCTAGGGATTTTTAAGCCATGGGAAACAATTGAAAAGCATCTAATTTTTGAATTTTAATTGTGTAAAAATGGAGTTTACATTAACTGCATTTATTTTGTTTGTGTTTAAAAAAGAGGATGTTGTCAATTACCTCTTTAATATAAACTTCTTTAACAACTTGAAATACAGGGAAATGCGCCCTGCCTCACTTGTATTAGTATCTAACTTCGGTAATTTTTTTCTTATCTGGCCCACTGTCGATTTTATTAAAATTTGGTATACTGGGGTTTTTTGGGGCGCTTATTACAAATCTAAAGTAAAATTTTGTGGGACATTTCTAGTTTTTAAGTTATAAAACCCTACTCGGACCTAACCGTGGGCCCGATAAGTAAAAAATTACCGAAACTTGTAAACTAAAACGCTTTATTTATTCACAGTACAGTACACTACAGGGATAAATCCCTAAATGGTACAAAAATTAATATAAAAAAGAAATAACATACAAAACATAAAAAAACTTAAAAATACATACAAAATAAAAAAGCTTACAATACTTGTAACTGCACTACATACAATAGTTGCTAAAAATATTACAAGAAGATGAAGTTTCACATAGCAGGAAACTCAAACAATACATATCAACACACAATCGCAACAGTCCCATTTAAGTAAATACTCGATTAAGGGTTTAAAAATTTAAAAATTTAATCTTAAATCTTAAATCAGACGTCGCCAAACCTTAGCCATCTCTTAAGAGAATACAGACCAATATTGAAGATGTCACAATTGTAATAAAATTTGTTATAATTTTGACACTGGGGTCAATAAACGTTTTTGACCATAATTGGCCCTATGTTCTTTCACGAAAAAAGAGGGAGGTGTGACGAGTTCGACCCCTGGGGACCAAGAAATCCACCATACTCAGCAGATCACTACAGTGAATCATCCCATTAAAGTTTATAAAGAACCAAAGGAGATTTGTCTACGTCTATTCTCCAGCGTCTGCATACCACACAGAAGCAATCTAGTTTCATAGCAGACGATGATACGGAAAACGATATTTAAATAACAAATATTTAATTTATGTTGTACTCTTTCAATCCTATCAATATGACAAACATAACGGGGCTGCCAGATAACTGAGCAGTATTCGGTACACTTTTTCCCCAAGCAGCTTTGCAATATAACTGCAGGAGTTCTTATGCACCCCTTATCATAGGGCCCCTTTTTACAAAAAATTAAAATAATGCTTTTACTTGGATTAAATGCTTTTGATAAAATTTTCCAATTTCTGTATTAAAAGATATTTTTTTACATTTAACCGGGTAAAACAGTTTAAGTTTTAAATATGGCGCTTTTCAGTTTCACCAACTTATCTGTCCAAAAATCCCTAGATAATTTCGTTGATTGTTTCTAAATATAAAAATAAAATTTTTGAATGTGTCTTTTAGTAAAACTAATGAGTAAATAATCGGGGAAATGAGTTTATCCTTTAAATTAGGTGTTCTACCATAAAATCATTGTTTGGCTGTGTCCAGGTTCAAAAGAGGAATTTTAGGAAAGTTTGTGTATTTTTGTGGTTGGTCCGAGGGGGTGTTATAACTTAAAACAGAAACTTCTGACAAAATCTGACTTCAGATTCGTGATCAGCGCCCTAAAAACTCCTGTATACTAAAATGTAAACTTCTAAGGACAGTAGGACAAGACTGTAAATGTACTGTGTTTTGGAGACTGTCATATATGCTCACCATAGTTCTAACTTTGAATTAGGAAAAAAACAGAGAAGATACGCTGAAATGACTATTTTGATGTCTTTAAGTGAATAGGGAACAGCATAGCTTATTGGGGGCCCTTTTCAGATAAAGTTTTGGGATAATGTATTACTTATCGGACCCACGGCCGATTTTATTGAAATTTAGTATATGGCAGTCTTGAGGCGCTGACCACAATCTGAAGTCAGATTTTATCGAAACTTTTATTTTAAAAAGTTAAAACACCTTACTCAAACCTAACCTCAAAAATGCATAAACTTTCTAAAATTCCCCTTTAACCTAGTTAAAGCCAAACTAATGATCTTATGGTAGAACACATTTTATTTTACAGAATGAACCTATTTCCATGATTATTTATTTATTACTTTTACTAAAAAAACATTTTTTTTTTCTATTATTACCAGTCAGATATTAATACAAATGAGGCAGGGTGCATTTTCCTGAATTTTGAGGTATAAATTAAATAGATAATTGACAACATCCTCTTTTCTGAACACGAAACAAAATAAATCCCATTAATGTAAACTCCATTTACACAATTTGATGTAAAAAGTACGCCCTTTCAATTGTTTCCCGAGTTGTACCACAGCTTAAAATCCCTAGACTGGGTTAGCAAGCCTGAAGATTTTGATTATAGTACCAGGGCCGCAAAATTATAGTACATCTAAAAAAAAAAAATCAGATTAGAAAAAATAATCGTTTATGCTATTCTGGGGCCACTTTTTGAGCCAAACAGCCATAAAAGATGGTGCTTCTTACCTCACCTTTCCCTATTTTATTGGGAGGTTCAGTAGTTTGCAGATATTTGAAATATCAATTAGATTGATGGGTTGTACGCTAAGAGCGCTATATTGAAATGTACCCTACTCCTACTGTATAGTGTCAACAGTCATTTCGGCGCCAAATGGCAAACATTTTGAAATTAATTATAAAAAAAATTTTTTTTTTTCAGTCAAAAATATGGTTTGTAAAAATTGTAGTAGATTTAAGAATTATAGTAGAGACATGATAGTATATGGTACAAAAGAGTATAATTATAGTGTTTACTATAATTATAGTATGGTTCTAACCCTTCCTAGATAGTTTGTCTACGTTTTAAAAGTAATTTTTTTGGTGTTTTTTTTATTATAACGACTACAGGAACGTAAAAATAAATTTATTCTAAAAAATAATAAATGTTTTACCATAAAATCTTCCACTTTTGGTGTAACTAATTTTAGGAAGAAGGAATATTAGGAAAGTTTTTGCAGTTTGGAGGTTGAGTCCGGAGTGGTACGTTAAAACTGGAAGTTACCGACAAAGTTTGACTTAAATTGTAATCAGCGCCCCAAAAACAACCCTTGTATACAAAATTTCGGGAAAATCGGTTGGCCCATCAAACTTTAAAATCGAACTCACCCTTTTTTTACACTATATTTCTTCTTCTTTTTTTTTTGCACATAATTCTTGATTTTGCACAATATGAAAACAATAATTCGTGGATAAGTTGCTCATTTTTTATTGAGAATCTCGTCAATCTACGGCCGCTGCTTCGGGGATTGTACGCGCGACGGTTTCCGTTGCGGGCTCATCCTAGGCCCAGGTGTTTCATTGACCTCGTTGGACAGGCTAAGTGAAAAAAAAATGTGGTCAACATTGCGGTTAAATCCGTTGTATCC
This sequence comes from Listronotus oregonensis, assembly GCA_019359885.1. Taxonomy (NCBI): domain Eukaryota; kingdom Metazoa; phylum Arthropoda; class Insecta; order Coleoptera; family Curculionidae; genus Listronotus; species Listronotus oregonensis. The sequence continues at coordinate 107,022 of JAHBCN010001506.1, forward strand.
CTTTCTCGTTCAACGTGTCCAAGCCCTACGGCCAGAAGACTTCCCCTCGAGTTCAGTTTTGTGAGTGGTTTTTACAACATCGTGATAATGGTTACATTTTTCCACAATAATTCTAGCCATGGACGAGGCAATATTCCCCCCGAAATAAATTTAAAAAAATTGCCGACACACTAAATCAGTGATGGGCAAAGTAGGCTGCGGGCCAGCTCTCCCAAAAATTTTTAACCCCGGCCCGCCGACGATCTTTTGAAATTATTTATTATTAATTTCGAAAGATCGTGGGGGGGCCCCAAAAATACTTTTGGGGGGCCGGAAAACGGCCCCCGGGGTTTTTCCCCCCCCGCCCTAAATGAATGTAAGTTTCTTATTTTTCAGTATTTTGAAAAAGTTTTTAAAAAAAACTTTTTTTTATTTAAAGTGCTCTATACACTTAAAAAAAAAAAAAAGCGTCAACTTAGGAATCACCCTGTATATTAGGTTTTATGTTTTTTTGTTACATTGTAGTATTAGTATAGTGTCAATCATATAAATTTACAGATAAAGAGTCCAGGGTAAAACATGATAAGTAACATTTTATAAATTTTACATAATGACAAAAAAAAATTTATTTTGTAAATATATGAATGTTTTCTTTTTAAACAATCTGGAATAAATTTTATTTCACTTAGAAAGGGATAATCGATTTCTGAGTAAAATATACATTTTGTTTGGGTATTTTTTATTATTCATATATCTCTGGAAACATTATGTTGTTTCCCTTGATAATTTGTCATTTTATAGAGTTTAGTTAGAGTATAGAAATATCATATTTTCATCCTAAAAAAAAAAAAAAAAAAAAAAAAAAAAAAAAAAAAAAAAAAAACATTACAAAAAAAATATAAGTGATGCCAAAAAAAAAATTAATGACCGATTGCTTAACGATCGGAAAACATAAACAGAACAGCGTGGTCAATAATAAATACAAATAGAGGAAAAAATACATTCCATTCTCCGGCAGATTTTATAAACCCAAATACAAATAATTTTAGCAGTAGTAGTATTAAAAACAAAATTTTATGCGATAAATTTAACCAACATTTTTCTTCATCAGTAAATAAAATTTTCAAATGATTTAAAGAGCAATAAGCGGAAACACTTTCCTAAATATACAAATAAAATTTTTTTTTCTAACCCTACTACGTTTACAAGTGTATAATGTAATTAAAAAGTTAAAAAAAAAAGCAGCTGGTGCCGATGGAATACCCGTTTTATATTAAAGCACGTTGCCGATACTATTTGCTCTCCTCTAAAAAATATAATTAACTCATCTTTTAGCAGTGGTTTTTTTCCAAATATTTAAAAAATTAGCAAAGTAATGCCCATCTAAAAAAAGGGCGACCCGGGGTCTATTGAGAACTATCACCGGTTTCAATTTGTCTATCTTTTCAAAATCTTTGGGGAAAATTTTTTATAAAATTATTCAATACTTTAAGACAAATAAACTGTTCTCTTTTTCAACATGGGTTTTTTGGGAAAGGGAAATCGACGAAACTGCTTTTTGAGGCACTAAGCTTCGTAACAAAAAATTTAGATCAGGGATTCTACACGATAGGATTTTTTACGATTTAAGTAAGGCTTTTGACGTAATAGACGGAAAATTTAAAAGGGAAAAACTTAAGTCTTATGGTATCTATGGACCTCCTTTGGAATGGATAATATCATATATAACAGATAGGCAACAATATGTCCAGTTAAATCCAGGAAGGTGAATACGAAAACTTTGCCTATAAGTCTGACACTCTTTCTCTTTTGGGTCCCCGGGGGGAATATTGTCTCCACTTCTTTTTTTTAAAATTTTGTAATGATCTTTCAGAACATCTGAGCAAAAATAGCGATGTGCATATCTGTCAGTTTGCAGATAAATTTTTGGTTAGGATCGCTCATATACAGGGGCAGTTGAGCCGGAAATAAAGTATCAAAAGAGTTTTTACATGGTGCCAAGAAAATGGGCTGTTACTAAACGCAAATAAGTCAGTCGTTATCCAATTTAAAAGTAGTAACAAACTAGAAAAAAACCCAAAAGTTAGCTAAAAAACCTAATCAAAATTCCATTAAAAACGAAGAAAATACAAAATTTCTTGGCAAACATAGAAAGAAATTTTTGTGGGACTTACACATAGAACAACTAGCAAATATTTGGGAAAATCGTGTTTTGTGGTAAATAATTTGGGAAAGCAGGTAAATAAACATGTAGTACTACTGTACATAAATGCGTGTGTCCAGAGGAGACTACCCCTATGGTATCACTGCTTGGGGTTCTTCGTCAGGAATAAATAGATTACTACTTCTTAAAAAAACGTATGTTGAGATCTTTGGGGGGGGTCCCTTCCCGGGCATCTGCTCCTCTATTTAAAAAATAAAAGTTATGACCGTATATTCACTTTATTTCTATAAAAATTTTTACTTTCTATAAAAAAAAAACCCAAACATTTTCCACTAACTCTCAGTTTAATGTTGGAATGCAAACGAGGTACCCTGCAATCTTTTTTGTTATGAGACATAACAATGCATTTTTTAAAAGAGTTCATTGTATATGACTGTTAAGGATTTAACAGGCTACCTCAGAGAATAAAACTATAACAGAATTTAAAAAAATTTAAAACAGTTATCAAAGATATATTTTTAGAAAACCCTTTGGGGTTCTCATTTGGATTACTTTAATCTAATATTAATATGAATAACTATGCTTGTAGGTTTTATTTTTTCCCTGGTGGGTTTTTTTTTTTTCTATGTCTCTTTTTTTGTGTAATAATTTGTACAATGTATTTACGTTGTTTATTTTTATTTTTTATTGCATTTTGTAATTGTAATTTTAAGTAAATAAATTTGTGTATTTTAAATTTATTGTTATTAGGTTTAGTTAGTTTTTATTTGACGCATACTTTGTTCACAATAATGGAACTTATGTAATGAAGAATGGAAAAAAAAAAAAAAAATAAATAACAAGACTTTATGTGATCAATTTGAAGGTAAAGGTAACTAGAATTTGTTACTTTTTAATTAACGTCTTTTGACACAGGGCCGGATTTAACAATCAATAGTTTTTGGATATCAGAACGAAAAATTTAGCATTAAAAAAGTAAACTTCACAATTTTAAAAATTTAATAAACAAATTTAAAAAAAATAAATCAAAAAAAAATTAAAAACAATTGTTAAAAACAAACCAATTTCATAATATAAAAACAAAAAATAAATTAAAATGTATTTTAAAATGATTAATTTATCTTTAAAAAAATTTCGATTACTTTTTTTTTAAAAATTAACGTTAATTTGCCGCCCTGGCTGCAACCTACTGCCCAAATCCACCCCTTTTTTGGGGAAAAAAGGGCCCTAAATTTACTAGAAATTTAGAGCCTGTTTAAATTTATTAAAAAAAAAAAATGTGTCAGGTGTTTTAAATATAGACCACTTGACTATTTTTATTGCAATTTTATTCTCACTACTTCTGTATTTTAGTACTCATTTATTTATTATTATTTATATTTCTTTATTTTAAATTACCTTCAGAACTACATTGTTATGTAAAAACAAATATAAAATAAAATGAAATCACAAAAAAAAACAATTAACGTTATACAAACTGTAACTATACAAAGATCTCTCACATATTTAAATAATCTTTTAGGGTTCCAGATCTATAAGTAATTAACTTTTTTAAAATATTTTTTGTTTAATATGCTCTTAATGTTGACACTAAATTTATTATAAAATTTAATACAAGAGTAATAAGGTCTTTTCTTAAACAAAGTTAATCTGTGAATAGAATAGTTGATATTACTTGTACGGGTATTGGGTTCATATTTAACGTCAGTAAAAAATATACAAAGCATGCACAGTCATTATCCCCTTTGTTCTAAAAACCCCTCTACAAGACTGCAATTATGACATTCCAAAAATTAACCCTATTACTCTCTTTTGTATTACAAAAATATTTTGTATTTTTGAATTTAATTCCAAAAACATTTTACCATTTCTCATAGCGGGCTCCAAATTTGCAAAGTACAAAGTTTTTTTATCTGAAACATGTAAATATTAAATTTTTCACTAAGTTGTTCTATATGTCTGCCTAAAAACTTTGTACTTTTTTCAACCTCAACAGTTTAACGGTTTTTACAGATTCAACCTTACTGACAGATTAGATTAGATTAGATTAGATTATTTGAGCGGAGATGGCGAAAAATGACCTCCACCACTGCAACCTTACCAGATTTATTGTGGTTTCTCCTATCGTTCTTTAGAGTACCTTGTCCAAGCCCGTCTTTTTAACTAGACTCCACAGTCTCGACACTGGCCACTCCATATAACTTGCCGGTTTTGGCTTCTCCTTCCCAAGCCTAGTAAACCTAAGCCTGCATAGTGCTTCGCAATGGCACCACACATGTAGGGCTGTTTCTTCAGCCTCCTGGCAGAACCTACACAGGCTATCCTCCACCAGGTTTATTCTTTCCAGGTGCTTGTTGAGTTTACAATGACCTGTTAGTTGACCTACCGTTATCCTTACGACCTTACGGCTGTGGCTCAGTAGGTCCGATGTAAACTTGGCCGAGCAGGTCTTAATGAACTGCTTTGCCTGTCGTTGTCCCGGTGTTTGTACCCACCAGCTTTGAAACTGTCTGTCTACCCAACTCTTAATTGATGCTTTGAAGAGACCCGCCGAGATACTGCAGAATGGCTCCGGGCCTCATTTCCGCGGCTGATCCTCTTTTGGCTAGGTCGTCGGCCTCTTCGTTACCTGGATGGCCCTCGTGGCCTGGTACCCAGGCTACCGTAAGTTTGTTTTCCAAGCCGACTTTTTCCAGGGCCTGTATACAGTCCCCGACTAGTTTGGAAGTAACTTTTGGGGAACTGATGGCCTTCAAGGCCGCTTGGCTATCTGAGTAAATGACGATATTTTTTCCTTTACTCCCTTTTTCTTTTCTTTACTGACAGATAGCCCAGGCATATTCTTGGCTCAAAAAGACCTATCCTATGGATATTGCTGTCCCAGATACCAATAACATCCAAGAAACAATTCATAAGCTTGCTAGGTACGCAGACTAAGCATACGAAATCAGGCAGCAGTGGAACCAAGATAGTTCAAGTTCTGCCAGTAGTGATGCCATGCACGGAAGTTGTTTCGTAAACATATTTAGAAAATCTTAACGTCTTGGATCTCTTAGACTTACTTCTACTAATAATCACCATGCAATAATCCGTCATTCTGAACATTTGCGATCTAGTGCCCAAGTGTCTTAATCTACCATTCTTCTTGCAATTATGACAATGATTTTAATTGGTTAAATACCCTTCTATTGTGAAACACAGGAGAGAAATAAAACATAGTATTAATATTATTATTATTATTATTCATGAAAATCCGACATAACGTATCCCATCTTGGCATGATAGTAGGAAACCGTCGGTCTCAGACTTGAGCTACGGCAGATTTCAAGAACCCAAACGTAAGATTTACAGATAGTTTGAGTCTTTCTTGTTTCTATAAAATACTTCGTGCCGCAACTTATTACTGTGATCTTTAAAGAGCATTTGTTCTGCTCTTTTGACTGCAGTTTAAAGTACTCCGGGTTGTTAACCAAGGTAAACATTTACGTAATCACGCTTCCAGGACCGACGTTACTATGTTTGTAGCATCTATAGTAGAGTACCCGCGCTGAGAGTTAAAGCCACTGTGCCATAAGTAAAGTGAACGTACGTGGCTTCATCTTTGGCTGCGGCCAATCTACTGACTTTTGCATTACATAGTCTGTACAGGTAAAGATAATTCTGCCAATGCTTGTATTAAAGTTTTTGGTATCAGACCCATTGAAGAAACTATTACAAGCACTATCTTTTCGTTGTTCATTTTCCACATTTGCTGGGTTTTTCTCTTAAGATTTGTGTAATTTTCGATCTTCTCGGTATACTTTGTTTAAATGTTATGGTTATTTGGTTTGGAGACATCTACTACATTCTTAAGGTCGTTGCCGATGATAGTAATGTCGGGTCTATTGAGAGCAATGGTGACATCAGTGACTAGCTCCTTATCCTAATTGATTTTTATTTTTATCTTATCATTCTCCACGACCGGATCTGGAATATATCTGTTATAAGGTTACTCGGCGTTAGGGGGAATGTTGACCTTTTTCAAGAGTTCTAGATATGTACACAATCTTCGCCACCTTATTGTGCCTTTCTAGATACTTATTTGCCAAGGTTTGACATCCAGACAGAATATGCTCAATAGTTTTACTATGAGCGTTACATTTTCTGCAGAGATCTGAGTTGATTTGTTCTTTATGTATGTATCGTCTGTGGTTTTGAGTACTAATTACCTGGTTCTGCGTGGCAAGCATAAACCCTTTAGTTTCAGGGTATAAATTTCTTGCTGTTAGCCAGCTTACAGATGCCGCGGTATTGATTTGGTCGCAGTGTAAGTCCCGGTGGTAGCAGCCATGTAATTCTTTTGCTACCCATTTTTCTAGTTTGTCATTTGGTGTTTGCGTTGTCAAGGGTGTGTATTATTGTGAACTAAGATTAAGGGGCGTAAATCTTTTGACCACACTTACACCCTTAATGCAATTTATACATTTACACTAGAAAAAAATTAATGATATTAATATTATTATTTACAAAGATGACATGACGTATCATAGGGCTCCGACCCCTCCGCCACCCGTATCGCAGACCACTTCTCGTTTCCGCTTGGACAGTGATCTTCAGCCAAATTCATTTGCCTCAGTAAACAAAGGGACCCAAGTACAACAGATTTCTGCACTTTCATCATCAGTTGTTTGAAGTTCGCCAAGAAAATCCTGATATTTGGCTCGTTTCTCCCGTTCCTTTATATCGATTTTAGTTTCCGCTGGAGCGGATAACTCAATCACATACATAGACTTATTCTTTTTATCAAGGAAAACGATATCAGGTTTATTGACGCGTAGTTGAGAATGCATAATTTCAATATATGCGACAGTTGTCATTTTCCACTACTGCCTCGATATCGTCGGGAGCAAATGGCAAAATTAATGTCTGAGGTGATAATAAAGTTTTAGGTAGGTAGGTTTAAAGTGAGTAGGTATAACACCCTTCCACCGCGACCGATCGGTCTATTGTGGCTTGATAATAAAGTCCCGAAGCGCATCGTTATGTCTGTGGATGTAAAGATAATATATAAGAATACCCAATCCTGCAATGCATGATGGGAATGTGTCAAGCGGTCGCGCCGCCACGAGTGTGTCTTGCACACTAAAGTATTTTCATCCTTATTTTTATTATTGCAGAAGTTGGGATAAAAATACTTTAGCGTGTCCAGACACACTCGTGGCGGCGCAACCGCTTGACACATTTCCCATCATGCATTGCAGGATTGGAATACCTTCTTAGATATTATCTTAGGTAGATGTAACCACTAACAGCATGCACTGGACAAGCTGACAATAAGTGCATAAGTGTTACGGGTTGCTGTCGACAGGCTCGACAAGCAGTATCAGGAATGTTAAAAACTGACTGGTACACCAATATCCTGGCATGCTAATAGGAAACCCTCGGTCTCAGACTTGAGCTCAGCAGATTTTAAAAACCCAAACGTGAGGTTTCGGGGGATAGATTAGTCTTTCCAGTTTCGGTAAAATGCTCCGTGTTGCGGCTTATAACTGCAGTTCTTACGGCTTCAGACTCAAGTCCTATAAGTACCCGTCGTTTGAATCGTTTGCAAATTGAGACCAAATTTTTCCGCTGCCTTAAAAAAAAAAATGCTCCCACATTAGGTAGTTCGTGTGCTCTTACTGTTCATCAGTGGATCCCGGGACTATTGGCAACTTGACAAGCAAGACCTAAAACCAGCCGATTAATATTTTATTATTATTATTGCTTTATTATTAGGTAATTGTTAAAAACTAGTTAACATATTTTTAAATTGTTAGGAAAAAATCGTTCGCACATACAAGATTGAAAAACGTGTCGTCTCAAAATCCATCGCTTTAAAAAAACGTGGAAGAAGTTTGGGGAATGTCTAATGACAAACCTGGTCCAAATCCAGCTACCACCATTGTTGGGGGGAAAATGTTTTCATGTTGTTCATTTCAAGTAAAGAAGAAGATAACAAGCCAGAGGATGAGGGTGTTGATAAGTTAAAAGGTAAATACCAAAAATGATAAATGTATGTATGTATGTATGTATGTATGTATGTATGTATGTATGTATTATATATATATATATATATATATATATATATATATATATATATATTATATATATATATATATATATATATATATATATATATATATATATATATATATATATATATATATATATATATATATATATATATATATATATATATATATATATATATATATATATATATATATAATAACTTAAAAATTTTTTTGAACCGTCCGGGGGATATTTTTTTGGGAATTTTTCTTGGTTTTTTTTTTCTTGGAAAAGTAAAACAGACAAAAATTATGT